>MDKI01092331.1:0-47677 GCA_005239505.1 Nicotiana paniculata | reverse complement strand
TATTGAGTATTTTATTTACAACAAACGATCAACTAAAATTGTATCTCCTGCCATGTACTCCTATTGATGAAAAGATGCACATATACACACCAGATAAGCCCAAAACAGAAATAAATGAAAAAATATAAATAGGTGACACTTGTACTCTTACCCTCCCAGGACGATTGTAACTGGGACACGGTTACCACCAGTTGTGTTTGACGAACTTGCTGATCGGATTTCATCTCCAGGTGTACCAAGATAAGAAGATGAAGATGGTATGGATCTGTTTATAGCTGCATTCGAATGTGGCGTTTGTACAACCGGAGGTTCAGGTGACTGATTAGATGTGGGACTCAACATCTCAGGAGATCTCTATGAGTTTGCATTTCTGTTTTCAGCATATCTACGTGCTCCAACTCCCCTAGGTGCCATATCTGCAATTCCAAAGTCATATGTGGATGAACAAATAACATAATTGATGAATTACGATCAAATCTATTTGGATACAATAATAAGTAGTTAATTGATATATTATTCCAAGTGTAATTAACTGAAGCATTACTCCTAAAACAGAATGCTATGAAAAATTAAGGCATACAAGTATTAATGTAGATATGGCAGATTAAAAAGACAAACATATGAAAAGGAACAAATTTACTTTATAAGTATTTCTTACTACACTTGCAAAATACAACTACTACTCCTCACAAAATGAAAGTGAGGGTAACCGATCAAACAATCAAGCGAAAAAACTATTAAATACAAATACTTAAGTTCAAAAAAAAAACGAGAACCCATAAAATCTGAAATCTAGGAACATTTTTCTCTAGAAATGTAAAATCAATAGTTGAAAAGATTGAAGCACTTTGACTTTATTCACTATCATTTTCATCATATGGATCTTCATCCTCATTATCCTCATCCTCATCTTCATATTCATCTTCACCCGATCTAAGTTCAACATCAAGTTCTACCACATCATCTAAATCATCATCCTCGTCTCTTATGTTTATGAATTCACCATTTGGATCATTCAGGAGAACATTTTCATTGTCAGGTATCACGCCAAATGTTAAACCATGTTCATCATATTGAAATGCCTCAACACCATCGGTCGGAGTTGACTGTGAATATGATGGGGTCATGTCCACAACACCCCGTGCTTTTATTTTGCACACAACCCACCAGTCACTCTTATCATGTCGTAAGCTAGGATAAGCTGTATAATACACTTGAGCCGCTTGCATTGCTAAAACGAATGGTTCATACTTTCTTAATTTCTTTTCATGGTTGATATCCACAAGTTTATATTTTGGGTGAATCTTCATTCCTGCCTTTGGTGTGGGATCAAACCACTCGCACTTAAATAAAACAGTTCTCTTTATATACTCACTACCCTTGTACTCCAATTCAAGGATATCAACTAGCACACCATAGTAGTCATTATCATCTGCACTATAATTAGTTCCTTTTATGCATACACCGATGTTGTTAGATGCTCTAGAAGAACTACGGCTTTTAGTGTGAAATTTAAAGCCGTTGACAATATAACCAGTCCATGGTTGCGCTGTTCGACAAGAACCTTATGCAAGGGCCTTGATGAACTGATTATCTATGTGGTCTCGTGCCTATAAAATAAAAATAATTAGAGTTTCTTATAAGTGAGGTAAGTGAAAGGATATTGTACAAGTACTCACATATATTTTAAACCATGATGCAAAATCTTCATCAAGTTTCCTATCCACTTCCCTCTCCGTAACTTGTGGGAAATTTTGACGAAGGGAGTCAATTAAAATCCTTTGAATCACATCCAAGAAAATTATATGTTAAGTGTTTTGATGATTTTGCTAATCTATAAATGAAAAAAAAGCTTGAAGTCTTACTCAATATATGGGTGTACTTCTGGACAATTTAATAAAATATAAATATGAGTTGCATCAAATTCTTGTTCAGTCATATATCTTGGTTTACATCTCCCAAATGCTTTACCTGGATAGGTAAATATAGAAAGATTACCATCGCGTTCATCCCTTTCACTTATACCACCATCATCATTCTGTGGACCTTTCCTATGCCATGTGTAAACATGAGGTTCGAAGTAGTGTGAACAAAAAGATGAAGCTTCCTCAACTAAATACGCATTGCATATAGATCATTCAACTTGTGCCTTATTTCGAACATTATTTTTTAATTTTCGAAGATTTCTGTAAATAACACATAAGCTCAAATTGTGAGTTATTTATCATGATGAAAATGAAGTGCTTGAATTAATATCAATGAAAATTTACCTCTCAAATGGGTACATCCATCGATATTGCACCGGACCTGCTATCCTTGCTTCGTAAGCAAGATGCACGGGGAGATGCTCCATTGAATCAAAGAATCTGGGAGGGAATATACGCTCCAATTTACAAAGTATTTCAGGTATTTCTTGTTCAAGTCTAACCATATCCTCTTCTCGGATTGCCGTTGATGTGAGATCCCTAAAGAAAAGGCTCATCTCAGCAAGTGGTTCCCAAACTTTTTGTGGTAATAACTCACGAAACGCAATAGGGACCAATCTTTGCATGAATACATGACAATCGTGGCTTTTCATACCAAACAATTTATGTTTTTTCATGTCCACGCACCTTGACATATTTGAGACATATCCATCGGAAATTTCAGATTCTCCACCCATTCACACAACACGTTTTTTGACTTCTTGTCTAGTGTGTAACAAGCTTTCGGATATTCGTCACCAACAACATGTAATTCAGGGCGTCGACAGAACTCTTTCAAGTCTTCTCTAGATTTGGCATTATCTTTTGTTTTACCATCTACATCCAGCACTGTGTTAAACACATTCTCGAAAAAGTTTTTCTCGATGTGCATAACATCTGGATTGTGTCGAATGAGATTTGTACTCTAATATGGCAAATCCCAAAATATGCTTTTTTTCTTCCAACCCGAAAACTTGCTGCCATTAACAATATCAACCCCAAGCTCTGTCACCTTTTCAACCCCAATTTATTTATCTCCTTCAATATATCATCACCTGACCGTATCGGAGGAGGATGTTTTGTGACTACTTTATTCTTTCTAAATGATTTCTATTAGTTCTGTATGGATGATCCAATGGTAGGAACTTACAATGATTGTCAAACCATGACTGTTTTCCACCTTTTGTCAAAGTAAAAGCATCTGAATTCTCCATACAATATGGACATGCTAGCCTCCCCGCAGTACCCCATCCAGACAACATCGAATTTGCAGGAAAATCGCTAATTGTCCACATCAAAGCAACTCGCATGTTAAAATTTTGCTTCTTAGAGATATCATATGTGTCCACCACACCTGTACTCCACAGATTTTTTAGTTCTGCAATCAAAGGCTACAAGAAAACATCAAGTTTTTTCTTAGGTTTCTTCGGCCCAGGAACTATAACCGACAAAAACAAATAGGAATCTTTCATACACATCCAAGGCGGCAAGTTGTATGGTGTCACAATTATTGGCCAAGATGAATATTGTTGACCTGTTTGTCCAAATGGTTGAAAACCATATGTGCATAGCCCTAATCTGACATTACGACTTTCAGCTGCAAAAGATGGATGCATCTTATCAAAGTGTTTCAATGCCGGTGCATCTGAACAGTGACGCATCACACCTTCCTCAACTTCATGCTCGGCATGCCATCGCATGTGTGTGGCAGTCATGTCGGAAGCATATAGGCGTTGCAACCGTGGAGTAAGGGGAAAGTAGTACATCTCTTTGAATGGTACAAGATTTCTCTTTGAATTAAATATTTTCCTAGTAGGCTTGTACCTGGGATGACGACAAAACTTGCAATGGCTAAGTTCACTGTCTTCTCCCCAATAAATCATACAAGCATTAATACAACTGTGAATTTTTTCTACTGGCATGTTCATTCCCTGCATTAACTTCTTAGTTTTCATAGAAAGTTTTTGGCATCAAGTTATCAGGAGGAATAATCTCATTCACATATTGACAAATGTCATCAAAACATCTATCAGACAAATGGTGTTCAGACTTGATATGCAACAAACGTGCAACAGTTGACAATTGAGAATGTGTTTCACAGCCAGGCCACACCTCTTGATTTGCAGCATCAATCATATCATAAAATTTATGTGCATTAGGGTTCGGCAATTCATCCATATCACTCGAATCGAATGAGGGGCCAGCAACATCAAGGACCATTCTATGGTATGAGGTAGATGACCCAGGCTCATCAATTGGACCCATATTTGCTGATGCATTATTCATAGTCTCATCACAATTTTGCGTCTCTTCATGTTGATCTATATTTCTCGTAACCTCATTTTCTCCATGAAAGTACCATATATGATATCCAGGTACAAATCCATCACACAATAAATGCTCGTGGACCGTAAGAACATCTTCAAAATTTCTATTCTGACACTTTTTTCGGTTACATGGACACCTTAGTCTCTCACCATCCCTCCTTTCATGATGATTCTTTGCAAACTCAATAAATTTCTCAACACCTCGTAGGAATGCTGGATTATACAAACCTCTCGTTAACCTTTTGTACATTCACTCACGATTTGAAGTCATTTTTCTGACAAACTTTCTTTCCTGATAATGTGAAAATATTACAGTAGCATTTATTGATTTCTAAAAATCTTTGGACAGTAAAAACAGAATACTAATAATAAAAAATTAGGCCTCAAATCCCTGTTATAATTAACATAAACTTTCAAACATTTAGAAACAAAATTGCATCCTTGGGAGATTACATGGTGAAAAGGTTACTACTTTCTAGAGATAAACATCTGCTGCTAAGAAACTAACACTAGCACCTTTTAGTTCCCACACTGAACTCATTGACCTCCAGTTTTCTGTAATTGGTTCGTTATTCCTTATGTTGAAATTGCTTATTATATGCCTTGTCAATTAGATCACAAAAGCAGACCATACACTCATAGAATCATTCAATTGATTGACACCAGCAAATAAGGGTGGGCATAATACCGGCCGAACCAAAAAAATCGGCCGAACCGTGAATTTCAGTTTTTCGGTCGGTGCACGGTTTTTAATTTATTAAAAATTACACTAAGATTCTTTTCTCTTTTCCACGTTTACTTTCTAAATATTTGGATTTTCAATTCCTTGTACTTGCCAAGAACTACAATATATAATAAAGTTAGAAAAAAGAAAGGGGATTATGCTTTTAAGACTCTTTTATATACTAGTTTTCTTTTTCATCTTTTGGCTTTTATTAAATTAATTTTACTATTTTGTTTTAAATAGTGTAATATATCCTGGATTAAAGTTCACTTTTTCATCTTTTAACTCTTAATAATAGAATTAGACTTTATAGTTTCAACTGTCAATTCATATATACTATTAATTGTTGCAACTAGAAACTGTAGTAGTGGGCTACTAGAAACAGAACTTTGTTGATCTGTTCCAGTGCAACAAGAATGCTAGATTGGTGTTTGTTAATTTGTTTATTCCAGGATTCTCTAAACATTGATCTGTTTCAATTTTCATGTTACTCTAATTGTGAATTTTGTTAATCTGTTCCAGTGAAAGCACTCAACATACTTGATTTAGAACAAAGTTCCTTGCATTTTATGATCATCGGAAGTTTCTTGAACCGTTTATAACCGAAAAATAAACCGAAAATAACCGAACCGAACTTTGAAAAAACCGCACCGAACCGTAAATACTTTGATTTGATTTGGTTATTAATATTACAAAATCGAAAACCAATAAACCGAACCGACCGACGCCCACCCCTACCAACAAAGATTTAACACAATTTTCACTTAAATATCAGGCTGCAAATGTTTCAACTAAACTATACCTGCGAAATCACACTCTAGCTAAGTTTTACAAGTTAGAATATATCACAGGAAGATGCTTTCCTACAAGATCCCTATACGTCCAAATTTAAGGTCTAACAGAGAGGCACCTCCGTAAATTTAACTAGTAGATTATCCAGAAAAACAAAGAGTAAGGACGAGAACTTTGAATGAACATGCCCTGCTGATCTACGTAAGATGAGAGTGTCCTACAAGAGACAAATACAGAGATCCCGATACAAAACTCTCCACTTTCAAGGAACATAAACGGAAGTGCACAAACAATATACTGATTCAATATCTATATAACCAAACAAGTATAGCGTATCAACATATCTACAATATACAGAAAAAATTAGATTGATAAAAAAAATATTTACCACTAACCCCGAATAGATTGTGAAATTGAGAAGAATCCAAATGATAGCTGGGGGAGGCTGCTTGAGATAATCTTTCGTTGGAAAAAATAATGGCAAGGATTTAGCATATTATATTGTGGTCATGGCTGAAGAAACTGAAAGTGGCGGGAGTTGCGCGCGAGTTCTATCTGATTTAGGAGATGGGGAAGAGGGGGTGGGAGTGTCACGGGAGTTCTATCAGATTTAGGAGATGGGGAAGAGGCGCCATTCTTCTTATTTTTTCCGTTCTTTTTATTGAATTTTTTTTTTGTGTCTTTGGAAATTTTCTAATTTACATTGCTTTTTCTATTTTTCTTTTTGAGTATTTTAGTAATTTCATTTTAAACTCTTCTACTATGTTATTAGTAACTAATCACATGACTTATGCGTGTATCTTTGGTTATTAAATTATTATATAATATAATAAATTTTAATTGCACCAAACTATGTGTATAAAATAATAAAAAATAATTTCACTCATGTTTAAATTACAAAATATAAACTAATTTATATATATATATATATATATACACACACACACACACGCGCGCACAAATACTTTTAATTTTTAATATTTTACAAAGTAATAACATACAAATAAATAAAAAATAAAATTACATAAAAATATTAATTTATATATATATATGCACAAAATACTTTTATTTATCTTATATGAAAAAGTAAATAACGTGAAGATCAGGGGCGTATCCACTCTCGGCGATGCGGACATCGCTTTGTCAAGATTTTTTACTAGATATATGTATTAATACTGTGAGAAAACAGATAAGTAGAAAATTTTGACACCATTTGACATAAATTATCTCTTAGTGCATTAGTTATGTGCTTTATTTTACTCTAAAAGGTGTATGGTTAAAAATTGAACACATGACCTTTTCTAACTTGAAACTCATACAAACTAATAGACTAAGAATATTCATGTACTTCTACAAATTTTGACACCGCTTGTAAAAATTCCTGCGTATGCCCCTAATAAAGATACATTACACCTATAGAAGAGTGATGAAGATATGCCTAAGAATTGAAGAAAACTACAAGCTATGGAGGACACAACTTTGCTCCAATTATTATTTAGTGTGTTTGTATTAGCACCCCGTTCTCATCATAGGTCGTGAAGGCACTCAATGTTGCCATTCAACTAGCCAATCATAAATTATCCACCACAATTGATTGCCCATAGTGCTTCAAAATTAAATAGTAAAAATTATTAAGTCGTACGTAGTAGCTTGGGGGATATTGATAAAATAATATGATATATATCTTCATCAATCTACATAATATAAACAAAACATAAAACAAAATAATGAATAGCAAATACAACTATGAACATCTGCTAAAAATCCTCAAATTCTGGTCTCGCAAGTATACTACATCTAATAGAATATACAAAACTAGTACAATTACTGTTTGGAATAAAAGTAGACAAAATACATTAGATATAGGGAAAGGAGATTCCAGGTGAGGCGGGTCGAAGCGTGGAAAGCAGCTCACTACTAAGTCTCCGGCTGATACGACTACGCGCCTGAGTGACCACTCGATGTACTTGTCTCAGCACTTGCACAATTAGTGCAAAACTATTGTATGAATACGTAAATAAATAAGCCCCAGTAGTTTAACGAACTAATCGTCTCAAAACAAATTATGCTTGATTTCCTAATCGTGACAATTTGGGATAAGATAAAGATCAAAAATATAAACATAGATCTAAGCCGTTAAGTAAATTTTTTATTAAAAACTTAATTAGGCAAATACTCCATCATCCACGTTTTAAGGAATTGGGATTATACGTACCTTCTCACAAAAATGTCCAAACCCCATAAATTTCTCTAAGTCTTTCATCGTTTCTTCTTTTCTTCCATGGAAATCAACAGAAAAACAAAAATAAGGTGAAAATGTTTTAACTTTGGATAGAATATCTAAACTAAAATAAAATACTAGAATATACTATTCAAACCAATACACCCACAGCATCCTAATGAAAAATATGATATTCAAATAAAACAAACTACAATATTCTAATTTGGAATACAATACTCAAATCGAACATACCATGATATTCTAATTTTGAATATAATATTTAAATCAAACATACCGCAATATTCTAATTTTAAATGTAGTATTCAAATCAAACATACCACAAGATTCTAATTTAAAATACAATATTCAAACCAAATATACCAAATTACAATAGTTTAACGAAGAATATATAAATCAAACCAACATACCAAAATATTGTTAAAAGAATACAATATTTAAACCAAACACACCACAATATTCTAATTTAAAATCCATATTCAAACCAAACATTACATATTCAAAGAAAACATACCATAAAATTCTAATTTGGAATATAGTATTCAAATCAAATATACCTTTATTTTTATTTGTTGTGTATAATTTATTTTACTTGTAATTAATATTAACGTGTTATTATATATAAATGTACATAATATTCTAATTTGCAATACCACCACAATATTCTAATTTAGAATATTGTGTTCATACAAATATACCACAATGTTTTAATTTAAAATATAATAATTAAAACCAAAAATAACTTTATTTTTATTTGTTTTGGGTATTTTATTTTACTTACAATATTAGCATGCCATATATAATACTAGTATACAATGAATAGTTTATTGAATAAATGTTTGTTGTATAAAAGAAAATATAGACAAAGGTTCTCATAAGAAAAGCTTTGTTTAAGGGAAAATCTTTTTTATTCTTTAATTTTGGTAAATTTTCCAACTATTTCAATATTATGTAGTAATTTACCAACAAATCTAGGCTCAGTGGGTAGTAATTACTAACAAATTCTTTATTGTAAGTAATATTCACAACTAATTTTAATATGTTAATAAATTACAAACCACAATCTTCATTTGTTAGTGAAGATTTCCAACCGATTTAGTATCCGTTGGAAAGTTTACTAACATATACTATTCGGTTGGTGATTTATTAACGTATTTTAAATTGGTTAGTAATAGTAACAACAAAGTCCTTGTGTTGGTAAATAATTGGTTGGTAATTCGTTACTAATCTGTTAATAAATTATACTTCATTTTTTTCACCATATTTACCAACGTATACATACTCCATTGGTAATGTTACCAACAAAAAGTGTTTGTTGGTAATTCGTTAGTAGGCAGTTTCTAGATTAGGCGCCAATTTTTCCCGTCATATTTACCAACTAAATTATTTCGTTGGTAGAATTTTGCTTGGCAATTCATTAGGAATTTGTTACCAAATTTTGCAAAATAAATCAGTTACGACTTTGTTAGTAATTTGTTGCTAATACACTAACAAATTCGGTTAGTTGGTAAAATTCGTTAGCAATTGAGATTTTTTTTGTAGTGTTGTATGTTTATAATTGACTCCAAAATGCTCTTTATCTCCCTCCTAGCTCGGAGTGGCTCTTGCACAACATAAATTTCTCAATGAGAGCATTTTGTTATCTTTTAACATTCAAACATCAATAAAGTACTGTTAAACTAGAGTGTAAATAGCGTCTAAATTACATAATATAGGCTACTATCAATACACCTCTGCTAATTGTCATAGTTAAGTGATAAAGTAAGATGAAGAATGTACATCTTAAATTAATCATCATTTTTGATAACCATATTTGTAAAGACATATATTGCTATATATTTATTGGATAAGTATAAGCATTCGATGCACACATATTTTAACCCACTCCCCGTAATTCTTCTTTTCAGTCCTTTAAGTTTAAAATATATATGCTACTCTTATCCTCACTACCTTGACTTATTTTCTTAGTGGAATCTTTTGATAGGAAGGTAAAGTCACGGATTTTTATCCAGAATTGCTTTTTCTTGAACACCATCTAAGATGAGGATTGAAAATTTTAATTATATCTAAATGAAAGAAGTCTAGGTAATAAAACTGAATATATTTCTTGACGAGTGGGTAGCAGATCAGTTTTTGATAGTATAATATTAAATATATGATATTTCTTTGTAGGGAAATAATTTTTCTTTTTTAGAAATTTGAGATATATAGCTCGGAATAGAAGGTACTAGATTGTTAAAATGGAACAAATGAGAGAAAGCTTGAGATGGAATAACCAAAAGTAGTCAATTCTAAGTTGATCAAGAACCAATCAGGTAAAATACTGATGGAATCAATTTAACTATGATTATTTATATGCAAAAGAAAAAATGAATGAACGAAAATCATATTCCAATTTAGCATAAATTACTAAATATGGACTATTTTGTGAAATTTAAATTGCTTGCATCATACTTAAGATATTTCCCGATTAAGGACTACCAAACACAGAACTGACCAGCAGATCTATCGTAGAAAATAGCAATTTTACTAAAACTGACCAGACAATAAAGCTCTTTCCTTAATTTATGAGGGAAATAGACTACGGGTTACAAATATATACACTTTAAATGAAATAGTATAAATTAGCAGAACCATCACTTCAAAAGAAATTTGAGAATAAACCTTTTCTCTGATCCTGTTCGTATCCTGGTGATTGTACTTTTATTAACGCATAATATTTTTCACTGGTGAGTTTGGGATAGAAATTCATAAAGAAACGATTCAATTAATCAACATAGAAAATAAGAATTATACTCATACGATTTTGCACTTCTCGACAAATGCCATCTATTTTATTATTCTAAGCGTCAACTGCTAAAAATCTTACACTAAAAAACAAAGCAAGCAAGTTGCCAATCAATATATCAATCTCGAAAATTTAACGATTTTTCTTTCATATTTGATACTGAATAGCTCATCAATCAATATATCAATCTCGAACTATTTTTTAGTAAAAGGTTCGCAGTTGAAATATTTAGTGAAAAGATATTCGAGATGAAACATCTAGTAAAAAGGTACCACTGGCGGAATACAATCTGCAAAAGGTTCAATTTAAATTTGTTTAACTGCTTATGTCCTTTATAAATAGAAACGTCAATTACTTCATATCGACTATTTTTAATAACTCCATAGACAGACAATCACTCTTTTGATATTGTGATTGTATCACGCCTCAAGCTTTTTCTTCTTCATCTTTATTCCTCTTCATATCGATTATTTCACCTTTTTCATGTAATGACATCACGCATAATATTAAGATTTTATGGTTATAAATTAACTTAATCTGATAGTAATTTTTTTGTTTTTTAACACTATTCAAGCACACAACATAAACTCCATAAGTAGTGTGCCTTGGGTCTTAATCGAAATGTTTGTTTTGTTCATTGGTTGGGTGGTCATCGCCATTTTAATACGAACACCCTAACAACCGACCTTAAAGTATAATCTAACTCATAGTTCTCTTTACATTAACTTCCAAATTCCATTTTGAAGACGCCGTTGCCAATTGCTACATTTAATGAGTATTGACAATCCAACCACTATCTCATAAAAATTATGGATTCAATTGAACCGTAGCTAGTAGACTATATCTGTCACGAGGAAGAGTCAAATTCGATTCTTGTCTTGTTCAATTAGGGTTATTAAATTGAGTTTAAGTTTTATGTACTGATTATGTATAAAATTCTTATACAATTAGGTCACTTATAAGATAATTGCAATAGATTTTATGATAAATATTAATTGATAATCTGATTAAAATAATAATTAACTAGCTATCATAAATTAAACAGTTCTAATATTATAGAAGTTCTTTACATGGTTAGTAAGAAGGGGAGACTTGGCGTAACTCGTAAAGTTGTTGTCATGTGACCAGAGGGTCATGAGTTCAAGCCATAAAAATAACCTCTTGCAAAAAATGCAGGATAAGGGTGCGTACAATAAAAATCTTGTGGTTCGATCCTTTCCCGGCCCCCACGTATAGCGGAAGCTTAGTGCACCTATCCTAATATTCCTACTCTAGTTCTGTTATCAATATTTATCAAGTCCAAGAGCAGTTTTTAATAATTAAGAAGCCAAATTATAGAAGTAGCCTGCTTTATCTCTAGGTTAGAATCTAGCTTCTACAATATTATTGTTACGGGGCCGTTAGGGTTTCTAAGGAAGCACGAGTACTGGACCAGATCCATCATCTAAAACCAACTTTATTTGTTATCTCGAAAAAAAAGATGTATAAACTTTATGGCTTGTTTATACACATACATACATAATTCATCTTCTTATGAGGTACCTAACTCTGATATATAGGGGTCACTGCCTCCACCTAGCCTCTAGGGGCCAGGGATATATGCAGGCATATTTTACCATGAACGTGGATGGATGGGTGTCTTCATAATTCCCAAGGTATGAATATTAAAATACAATTATCATGAAGAAAGTTGAAAGAAACAGAAGGGACTGAACTGAGCAAATTTTGTTTACTTTATTTACTCGGTAAATTCTGACTAAGGATATCCAATTGAATCCGCTTGAGACTATGTAGCTCCGCTCCTATCCAAAATCAATTCAAAAACACAAATTAACACAATATATAGTGTAATGTAGAAAAAAATTAAACATTTACGTATAGATGATTGATTGCATGGTAGCACTTTTTTCAGCTAAAAACAGAAGGGGCTACTAAACTTTTTAATAATGGAGTCACATAAATTAGCCAAGCAATGTTGTCTTCTAAAATATCTCATAATGTTTGGTTTATATGTTTATAACCTGGAGTTTGTCTACTCATGCCTCATCCTTAATTGGTTGATTTTTGATTGATGAGAATGGCATCTACATGATGAATACACCACGTACTATACCTCCCAAGGTTATAGTGCTTGGCTTTTGTTTACCTTAAAACCGGATAACAATTGAATTTATACATAGTTTTAAGGATATATGATATAACTTGGCACAAATTGAGAAAATATATAAATTAATTGGAATTGATTATAAAATAAATAAATGCCAACCGAACGAATCGTATAGTCTTGGCCCTCGAGTTCGGTCACCCTCGAACCAAGTGAAGATTCCTATGATATATGAATAGAGTAACAAGATATTGAAAGCTAAAAGAAGGCAGTATGTTGCTTTGTATTGCGTAAATGTAATGTGTCTTACAAATGATCAGACCCCCTTTATATAGTAGGAGAGTCCTACTCTTGATACACTCCTAAATATAATAAGAAATCTCATGATTGACTAATTAATCAGCTTCTTCTTGATGCGTGCCGGGATTTCCGCCGTGATCCTCGCTCGAGTACGAATATTTCGGCTTTCCGTTATTTAACTCGGTCTCGATCTTGGCCGATCTCGATCTTGATCGGTCTATGGGTCATGAGCTCAGCAATCAAACTTTGCACTATAGCTCGATATAACACGAGGTTGAACCTTGGCCTATCATGTTCCAGTCTCGATTAGTCATACGAGGGCAAGCTCGGTTTCGACCGTATACAGATAAGAAGATGATGAGAAACAATATGAATTTTCGAGTTCCGTCTCGATGGGTAATGACGTAAGTGACGAACCCGACTATGACGCAAGCTACGAATGGATACCAAAATGTCCCGTCGGTCCAGTTACTAAGGCATTAAATGCCTATCAGTCATTGGTCGGCCACCATTGATTCTGAACCGTCACCAGCAACCTATAAGTGCCCTAGTGGTTTTTCATTCAAACTTTTACGTTCAAAGATTTTCCTACTCTTTCTCTTTCTTCAAAAAATCTCTTTGCTTTACAACTTCCGCACCCAAATTTCTTGAACTCTAATCAAACTACATACTATTTTAATTTATCTTTTCTCTTGTTCATCAATGGAGAAAACTTCCAAAGCCGTGCCGCAAAAAGAGGCTGCTTCTTCATCACGATCCGCTGGTGGTGAGGATACGACGGAGCCCCACTCTCAGGAATTCGTTCCGTCAGGGTGCCTAACTGTCACTAATTTTAAGATCGAACATACCTCCTCGATACCCGTCCGATGCGAGCCGGTCTCGAGGTTTATATGTACAATCACCAAAGACATCCTCAACAAAGTTAAAGAGGAATGCAACTGGGACAAAAAGCATGTAGTAGTTCCTTCGCCCGAGGAATCAATTACTACCCACGTGGAGAGGTTTCTAAGTGTTTACACTTACCCCTTCACGTTGGGTCCCTTAGACTCTGTCATCTTCGCCTTCTGCGAGAGGTATGATGTGACCTTTGCCAGATCCATCATTTGTTTTGGAGAATAGTCATTCTCCTATGATTCTTTGTAAGCAGATCGAGGGATGTCCTTTTACCCTCGATCACCTTATGTGCCTCTACAGTCCCCGATTCTATTAAAGGGGGCTGAGCTTGCTCGTCGGGCAACTAGGGCTCCGTTCTCCAGTATAGACGAATCTCGGGACCGAGGCAGGATGGGCCAATTTGTCCTAATAAGGACTTCGGACCTGATCCCTGCTGAAGACATGTCGTTTCCTGAGAAAAGGAACATGAATTGTGAGTAGTACTTCGCTTCGAATGTTTAATTTCCTTGTTTTACTTCTTATCCTCATCTATGTTTTTGGTGTTGTAGCTGTGGCCCAGATGCCGGACCCAATTTTGGATCTCAAGCAATGGGTCGAGGGCCTGGTGTCACAGAGACTCTACTCTGAGCGTGCTTGGATGGAGTTGTCGAAAGGTCGATGGGAGGCCCACAACCATGGTAATTCTCTTAGAACGGCTATCGTTTGGGCTTCTTCTTGAGCTTACTCATCTTTTTTTCCCTTTGTAGGCCTCGGGAAGGATGTTGCAATGAGGCCCCCATCTGGTGACGAAGAAGTCCTTCCGCAACAAACTGCTCCGAAGCAGGCCAAAGAGAAGAAAAGGAAAGGGGCTCCGAGTTCCTCAAGCTCGGAAAAGAGGAAGAGACCAAGGAAGTAGTTGGCGCACAAGCACAAACAATTCGGGACCGAGAACTCTCACCGGATTCACTTAATCGATTGAGGGACAAGTCCGAAGAGAAAGAAGAAAAATCTGAGTTGGTGGCCCGAGTGAGGCGCGACTCTGAGATACCTCGAACTATGGAGGCCGTAGAAGAGGCAGTGGCCGAAGTCCCCGAGAGGGTCGAGAGAGAGACTGGGAGCGATGCTTCTCGAGCTGCGGAAGATATCCCGAGGGACGATCTCAGAGAATCGACATTTCCGAATCCCCTCAAATTTCTGACGCTATGATTCATAAGGCCGGCATGTTAGAGAGTCGTTCTAACGACGGGCCTCAAAGGGTGGTCAATATTTATGGCTTCTTAGATGGATTTGAGTGCCGCTTTGGAAGATGTCGCCAGACTCGGCGACTTGTCAGTGCCAATTAAAGTGCCGTCATCGGGTGCTACTGGATCTCAATCGAGCCCAAAACTGGTAGGTCAATTCTCGGCTCCAAATGCTGACCCCGACTGCAGGCGGTCGATAACTTTTTCTGTTCCCGCGGATGCCCGAGTCTTCTCTGCCCTAGTGGGGGTTGCTTGCTACCTCAGATGTTTGACGACCGAGGAAGATCAAGCCGTGATGAATTCAGTTTAACGAGGCTTAACATGCTCTAAACCGGTTAAATTCGAGTGTTAGTTCTTTATTTACTTTAAACTTGAAGTCGTGTATAATTCTAACATCTTTATCCATGCTTGCAAGCTTTAGTGTTGCATCACGAAGCTTTCTTCCGGATTCGGGAGGAGCACGAGGCTAAGGTTCGAGCACTTATCGAGAAGGGGGAAACTTACAAGCTTCTGAGTGAGAAGCTTTGAGCCGATTTAGAGGTGGCTCAGAGTGAGCATATCGAGATTGCCGAGCAGGTATTTTGGGTGCTTTACAATAGTGAAGATGAACTGGAGATAGTAACTAACGATCCAATCCTGCAGTTCTGGCAGAGGCTCGAATAGATCGGACGGCTCCAGAATCAGGTAGATGTGATACAGGCCGAGGCTGAAGAATTCAAAAATTACATGGGCATCTTAGCCTCGAAAAAGGAAACCGTCCAAGCACAACTGGATTCGGTCGAGACCCAGCTCCAAGCTACAAAAGAAAAGGCCTTGGCGCAGTCGAGAAAATCAAGGAGCTTCAATATCAGTTGGACTTGGCCGATTCTGATACGGTAAACTTGGCCAATGAACTCGAAGTGGCCAGATCCGAGGTGGACGTGGCCAACACCAAAACTGATGCTAAAGTGGCCCAGTTTAAGGTCGATGTCGAGGCCATTCAGGGGAAGGCCAAGAGCATGGTGGATCATGCAGAATGGCAAGCTCGAAGGGAAGCCCTCGAGGGATTTCATGCTCAGGGCTTCAATATTATGGTCGAATTCAAGAACGCCAAAGCAGAGCAAGACAAGGCCTGAAATCTGGCCTTTCCTGAGGAAGACTCCGAGAGCTTGAGCAGGTCCGAAGATGGGGAACATCCCGAGGATGCAGATGCAACCTCCGATAAAGACCAGGCCACTTAGGCCTTTATATTTTTTGCTTTTCTTTTGCATTTTTTGAGGTCGTTTTTGGACGTTGTAAATTTTTGGATTAGGCCGATCTGACCTTTGTAAAAAAAATTATTATTATATATAAAAGGCTTTTCTTCCGCTTTCTTCTCTCAAATTTTTTCCTTTGCTTTATTACTTGTATTCACAAAGGTTGAAATGCCTTAGCATGAAATAATAAGGTTATGTTTGAGGGTTCGAACAAACCTTGCCTTAATTGCCTTTCTGAGTTAAGGCATTGTTGGGGTTCGGTGTTACCGGAGTTTTCCCTCCGAAAATATCTTAATTTTATGACTTTGCCTTGGGTAGCCCTTAGAAGCGGTTGTGAAAGGATTTTTCTTTTTCGAAGGCCTATTTTTATTATGGGTTTCGGACATCTCCGAGCTGTGTTAAATTGGCCTTAGCCTTTTAGTCCGGGAGCTGCCCATTGGGCTTGTTTTCCCGTTTTATCTTAGGTTGCCCGAGATGATAGTCCCCGAGTGGGGTTTCCATAGCCTTTAGAAAAAGGGGAGTTGCCTAATAGGCCTTTTTCC
This sequence comes from Nicotiana paniculata, assembly GCA_005239505.1. Lineage (NCBI taxonomy): Eukaryota > Viridiplantae > Streptophyta > Magnoliopsida > Solanales > Solanaceae > Nicotiana > Nicotiana paniculata. Next base: position 30,548 of record MDKI01092331.1, on the reverse strand, counting down.
CCCAAGGCTCAATGACTTGGGCTGTTTGAATAGGACGACAATCCCCGAGTGAGGGAGCGGTCGTTCGCATTCCGATTAAGTATTGGCTTTGGGCTCATTATTTCGGAAGTACAAAGCTCTTTAAGGGATGTAAAGAGGAAAAATTTCAAAACATAAGATGGTTGCAAGGAAAGTACTTCTCTTTATTCTCGGTCAAAACAGTCATACATGCGTAAATGTTTTATGCCAGGGCTCGAGCAATCTACGTGGGCACGGTTCGTTTTGACCGTTTGGACCTTACAATAATTCCTATCTATCAAGACCCTCCCTTTATGAAGTAGTTTCTTCGCTAGAGTTGTTATTCGACGAAAACGCATATCCGAGGGTAGCCCCCCAGTATTCGAGGTTCATTGCAAAGGAACCTCAGATATTGTTGATTGATCTTCGGTGCTGATTCGTATTCGTGCTAAATTCTAATTAGTTATCACGATTCATTGTTGCCTCGTTAAATACCTCGTCATGTACCCTAAAAACAGATAACAATTGAATTTATACGTGGTTTTAAGGATACGTGATATAACTTAGCACAAATTGAGAAAATATATAAATTAATATTGGAATTGATTGTAAAAGAAAGAAATGCAAACTGAACGAATCGTATAGCCTTGGCCCTCAAGTTCGGTCACCCTCGAACCAAGTGAAGATTCCTCTGATATATGAACAAAGTAACAAGATATTGAAACCTAAAAGAAGGCAGAGTATTGCTTTGTATTGCGTAAATGTAATGTGTCTTACAAATCATCAGACCCATTTATATAGTAGGGGATTCCTACTCTAGATACAATTCTAAATACAGGAGAAAAAGATCATGATTGACTAATTAATCAGCCTATTCTTGATGCGTGCCAGGATTTCCGCCGTGATCCTCGCTCGATTACAGATATTTTGGCTTTCCGTTATTTTACTTGGTAAACTTCCCTCGGTCTCGCTCGATCTCTATTTTGCTTGGTCTCGACTTGGCCGATATAGATCTTGATCGGTCTCTGGGTCATGAGCTCGGCAATCTAACTTCGCACCATGGCTCGATATAACACGAGGTTGAACTTTGGCCTATCATGTTCCAGTCTCGATTAGTTATACGAAGGGCAAGCTCAATTTTGACAGTATACAACTTTAATTGCTAATTTTGTTTTCTTCTAATTTTGTTGATCAATTGATACTTATCATATTGAAAATTGCATTTTAGGAACATGTACGTATGAGTTTGATTTTTGCAAATATTGTTCCTGAAGAGGGATTAGTTAGGTTCGATTGACTTTTGCTTTTGTCAAACTAGGGAAGGCAATGCTAAGTTAAACTTCTTCAGTAATTTGATTTAGGGACCCCTACACTGTGTAACCTAGAAGTTAATACGAAACTATAGCTAAGTTGTGACAGCTTTAGGTGACTAATAAATGTAGCTTGGTTGATGTAACTAGAGCCTGAATTCAACCCTCACATCAAGTGGAAGATACTAAATTAGCACACTTAGGGGTCGTTTGATTTGGAAACAAATTATTCTAGGATTATCTCAGGATTTTATCCTACTCTCTCATAGGAGATAAAATAATACTACAATCTCGGGGTAACTAACCCCGGGATTTGTTATACCGTAATTTTATCCCAATCAAACGTGAGATAAACTCATCTCAAATATAATATCGGAATTAATTATCCCTTATTTCTCGTACTATACTGTTCGACCAAAAAATGATGATCTTTGGTTAAACTAATTAATTAATAAGGTTAATCCTAATTAAAGATAATAACTTTAGATCTATAATAAGTAATGTAGGAGATGTAGACAGTGTTGAGGCAGATCTAATGCACTAGATATTAAATGCTTCGAATGCAATAATGTGCTAGAAGTATAAAATATTAAATGGAAATAAATGGAACCAAATGTAAATAAAGAGGAAAGTTCACCCAATATTGAATGAGGTGGATGATTCCTCTATCTGACAATGATGAATGACAAGTATCTATAAGAATATTGAAGACTTTCTCGGATCTGGTGAAAATGACAAGGAATAATCCAAAAAAATACGAATCTCCTTAGAAAGGTGTTCTTTATATTTATCTAGAGAGTTTGCTTTTCAAGAGAGTTCTTATCTCTTAGAATATTACATACCTTCTGACTTGTGTCTCATTCTATTTATATGGGACATTCCCACAAAGAACCCTAAAACTACGAGTACAACGAATATTGAATGGAATATTCCCTCTAAATATCTAAGCACAAAACTAGCCGTTGCTGCAGCTCATAACACTCGACCTCAGCTGTGGTTGACTGCTCCGCGACAAGTTCCGTTAATCATTGGTCGAATTCGGCCAAATTGCTCATGATAATCACCTCTTCGTGCTGAATTTTCTCAGTCGGATTTTGACTCATACAGTTGGTCCCTTTGCTTATCGAGGTTATCTTTTGGTCGACCTCGGTGAGCGGACTTTGCTAGTCCAACTGAGAAATTCAGGTGGCCAGGTCAAGTAGTAACGATCACAGTCGAGGTGATAACATGGCGCTTTGCAGGTCACAACTTATCGTGACGTTCGTTTAGACTGATGTCACAACATCATGCGTCATTACGCATCTTTCTATTGCGTTGCATCGCTTCCCGCGCGCCTGTCGTTTCGATATTTATGTGTCGACAATTGATTTTCTCGATTGGGGTGCATGTGTTCTTTATAAATAGGGATTGGAAACCCTTCGTATGGTCCTTTGTGTTTTCTGGCATTTGAACCTTCATATCTTCCTCCCTCCTTCTTCTTCCTGTATTCTTGCTCCCGTTGCTTTCAATTTCGCCCCCTTGTTTTCCTTTTTGGCTTTAGGTGATTTCTGCTACTCCTACCTCCCTCGAGTTTGTACTTTCTGCACTTACAAGCAACTAAAAATGGTTAATGCATCTTCTGACTTTGGAGAGGCTTATGACCCAATCTCACTGGCAGTGAGAATGCCTCCCACGACGATGGGGCCGCCATTGTTGCTGAGGACAAAAGCTTCCCCAATGTAGAGGAAATAATTCCTCGTAATGACAAAGCCAGGTCGGACTTCTCAAAACTGCCCGCAGACGAGTCCGAGCCTGTGGAATCTAAAATGGACGCGACCTCCCTCACTGAGTTTAGGGCCAAGTTCAACATCCCGGCCCACATCGACCTAATCCTGGCCGGTCGTGACGTGGTATAGATTCATCGCCCTGGATATTGCGCGTTCTACGCATATCTGTTCTACGTGGGCTATTTTCTTCCTCTTCCTCCGTAGGCGGAGGAATTCTGCCGCAATTACGTCGTCTGTCCGGCTCAGTTCTCCCTCTACATTTACAAGCTCTTTCTTATGTTGATAAAGTACGCGGAACTGGCCAACCACAGAATTTCTATTCGCCATCTACTGCACCTCTTCACGCCAAGTTTCTATAGGGATACGATGTTACACCTTTTCCACCGTGGGAGCAAGGGATTGGTGGTGAAGATGGATGCTAAGGCCAATCATCGATTTTGGTACAACTTTTTCTATATCAAGATCGAGGACGTGGTGGAAAACCTCAATGGGTTTCCTGAAGCATGGAACTTTGCCCGTAAGTACTTCTGTTGATTGTTTGCTTTGTTTATTTCGGTGGTAGCTTAATCGTTCCTCCTTTTCTTTGTGAAGACGAGAAAGAGCCCCCTTCATTGGTTGCAAACATTCATGACTGGGTAAGTTAGGTCTTGCCCCATACGGTGGGGATCTGTGAATGATCGGCATTCCACAAGAAGTTTGGACGCAAGCCTTCCACGACCGATGTGTCATTTATTTTGAACTTCTGTTGCTTCGGCCTTCATGTTGCCTTCTTTTCCCTCTCGTTTCTTTTATAGCGGGTTTGGCTTAACTTCTGCTTTTATCGTTAGGTTGGAGAGCTTCGAGAAGGGCGAAGGCTCTTACCCCCGCCTTCCATCAACCGAGTGCTACGACGGGGTCTTCACTTGCTGCGACTGCGGGCAAGTCTGTTTAGACGGACACTTCTTCCCGAACCCTGGCATTGCGTAGACCTAGTTAACGGTCAGCTGCCCCAACGACAGAGATTCCGGATCCTCCCATGTTACATTTGGTAGATGAATCGTCACCGAGCGAGGAGGGTGAAAGTCGGTGGCGAGATAGCTAGAGCCGAGGAATCAACAAGGGGCGACTCTGAGCTGGCTGTGAATGTATCGGAGAGTGAAGTGGACTTCCCAACTATGGCTCCACCGCCTACGCAAGTCGTGGGAGATGTTCCTTTGCCCGCATTCATTGTTGAATCGGGAGAGCTATATGAGGCCACGGAGGCCATGCCGAGGAATGACCTATCATCATCATGACAAGTTGCCGTTCCTTTGTCGGCCGAGGAGAGAGGGAAGAATGTTGTCGACGATGGCTACAAGACTGGTTCTGACATCGACCCTGAAGAGGTGCGGATGTTTACCAAAGGGTTCACACAGGTGGAGGTAAGGTTAGAGGGGTCCACTCGCATCATCGTCGTCTCCCTGGACCGCGATTTACTAGTGGATACTAAGAACGTGGTTTCCTCTTTGGGTACTCTCTGGTCTAACGCAGAGGGCAGGACCTTACAGACGTTCCATGATGTCGCCCTGTCGTCTGGCATAGCTGGCCTCGCCTTGGGTACTCTCTGCTCTAGTGTCTGTGCCTTACATTTTTCCTTCTTTATTTTTTTACTAATTTCCTTCTTCTTCTTCTTCTGCTTTCTCTTTTTCCTTTAGACCATCATTTTGGAGATTGAAAGTTCCCGCTGAGAAGAGAACCGAAAAGCTATTTTTAAGAAAATGGAGAGGAAGTACCGTGAGTACCACATCAAGCACCATGAGATCTGCAAGCGGTTCGGTGTGGATGACAACTTCTAGGCCATTAGGGATGAGTTGAAGTGGAAAGACGATGAACTTATAAGAGTCATCTAAATTATTTAATCTTACGTACTATAATACTTTTCAAACAACTATATCCTTGCAAATAATTTGTCAAATGCATATATTTGTTTTTTGAAAACTTTATTTCTATGACAGCTGAAGGTTACCCAGGGTAACTCAAGCAGGACCTTAAGACAAGAAGGCAAAGCATTCAAGAGAACGAACCAACATCCCCCTTGCCTCCCCTCTCCCCCCCGCAAAACTCACAATTTTTCTTTTAATGCAGGCACGATAAAACAACAATATTCGCGAATACATACGCACAACAAACCACTACCTTCATGATGACGAGTTGCCCAACGCAAACACATCCAGCTAAGAAATACTTCACTCTCTCATAGTCACTCATCGCTTTTCTTGCATAAGGCTAAGCATTGCCTTTTCTTTGCACGAGACTAAGCCATGTCTCCCTTCCCCTGCATGAGATTAAGCCCTGTCTCCACTTCTTGCATGAGGCTAAGCATTGCCTCTGTAATTGTATAAGGCTAAGCACTGCCTTTACTTACACGAGACCAAGCGTTGTCTCTATTCCCTGTATGAGGCTAAGAATTGTTTCTATAATTGCATAAGGCTAAGCGCTGCCTTTCCCTGCATGAGACTAAGAACTGTCTCCATTTCTTGCATGAGGCGAAGCATTGCCTTCGAAATTGCACAAGGCTAATCATTGCCTTTTCTTTGCAGGAGACTAAGCACTATCTCCATTCTTTGCATGAGTCTAAGCACTGCCTCCCTACTACATAAGGCTAAGCACTACCTTTCCTTGCATGAGACTAAGCATTGTCTCCCTTCTTCGCATCGGGTTAAGCACTGCCCTCATTTCACACAAGTCCAAGTCCTTTCTTGTCTCGTTCTTGCATATGACTTAGAATCACCTGTTTATTTTAACAAACGATCGATATCGCTATATCTTTGCATTTCATGGGCTGAAACATCGCCACATTGTCCAAAGGTGTCATAGTCCGAAGGCACCATCCTCATAGACTGAAGATACCATCCCATGGGCTGAGGATCTCTCGATACTGCACCTCATTATTCAAAGGCGTCATAGTCCGAAGGCACCATCCTCATAGCCTGAAGATACCATCCCATGGGCTGAGGATCTATCGATACTGCACATCATTATTCAAAGGCATCATGGTACAGATGCACCATCCTCATGGCCCGAGGACACCATTTCATGGCCTGCGAATCCCTTATCATACTCTTCATAGCCCAGGACGCCATGGTCTAAGGACATCATCCTCATTGTCCAAAGACAACATTCATGGTCCAAAGGGAATCTACATCATTATAAATTGTCGCAATAACCTCTATATGTTCGTGTGCACCATGTTTTGAGTTTTGCAGGTAACTCAGGAGCTAACTGTTCTGCAAACAGGAGCAATCTTTGCTCCGGTTTTCGTTCACAACGTTCACATCCTTTGACTATCTTAAACTTAACTGACAATCCGTAATTGCCTACATTTTACTCTATGACCGTTCAGATATCTTCCTTGTGAGACACTTGTAACGTTCATTTCGCATTCATGACTCCGCTTACGATACTATTCTACCCAAAAGTATCCTTTTCGAAACATACAATCACTCTTATAACAACTCATTCGGTTTCGTTCGTCGTTAGATCCAGAACTACACACGACCTGATTCCCGTAACAACAGGGATATGTAGGCAACTTAAGAACCAAGGTACGTCCCCCATTTTTCAAATTGCATCATTCCCACTCAATTCGGCCAAAATTGGTCATCATTTTCTTTACCCGACAACTCTTTCATCATTCCTGGGTAAAGGGGGGTAGCTGTTGATACCCAATTTTGCCCTCACATTTTTAAAATGTCAATGTGCATCATTACTTAATTTACAAGAGTTATACAAGCATTTTCATAATTTTCCATAATTTTAGTGCTTTAAAATTAATTTTCTTGTATTTAAATTATTTGAATATTTATAAATTGTCCTTGAAATTATTCTGTGATGATATAATTACCCAAAATTATTATTTGCAACCATATATATGTTTCATAATATTTTATTTTATTTTATAATTACATTTATTGTATTTTTATGCCAAAAACGTACTTTTGCAATAATAGCATATTTTTAGAATTTATTGCATTTATCATTTTATTCAAGGTCAAAATAAATTTTCATTTTTAATCTTCTATTTTTATTTTAAAGTATTAAGTTTCATAAATAGCATTTTTTATATTCTATTTAACTATTTTATTAAATTATTTTCCTTAATTCCTTGTATTTTAAAACATAGCCCAAGTTAGGCCAATTTTCGGACCATATCAATGGTCCAAACACCCTAAACCCCTAGCCCAATTCAAAAAGCCCAAACCAGACGAGCCCTTTAATTCTAACCCTGTCGGGACCCGTCTCCATGATCCGCCCCCACTTTTCTTTTATTCTTGGCCATTGATCTCACAGATCAACGACCCATAAACCATCTCCCTCTTTTAATTACCCAACCTCAAACCCTAATCCCCATTTCCCTTCAGCATCCGCCTATATACTCTCTCAAACACTCCCTCCTTCAGAAACCCTAGCCGCCTTCCTCAATCTTCTCCGAATCTGATAAAATCATGGATTCCTTCTGTGATTTTCTTAACTTTTATGCGTTACTTCATTGCTACTTAAATGATTATGGTATTACATAGTACTTGCCCAATTTTTGGCAAGTACCAATCTTCCGAATCAAGCACCATAATCACTAGCTCCTCAAGATTCAGACGATTTTTCGTCAATATACATTCATGGCGAGATTATATGGGTCCGATTCAGTGATATTTTTAACTATTTTTGGTTCTCCATCATGAACTAGGGTTTACCTAATTTTTCTCCTAATCCGATTTTAAATTGATTCTGCATGCTATTATTTCCTTTATTATGTTTGATTTTACTGTGTTTCCTTGTTTGTTTGTTCAATTTATATTACTATATAAACTCCTCCTCAAATTTCCCTTTTGGACATACTTTAATCATCAGATTCACTGAAATTCAAAGTTATTGCTCTCTTATTCTCTCATTCTTTTGTTCTGAACTTTGTCTCTTGGCCGGCTAAAAGCCAAGGCCACCATAATTCAATTCTCAAACCCCTCTCAGTGTGAGCACTGCCAGGGGTTCATCTGAGACTCATGGGAACTCTGACACACTAGGAATTTAAGGTTTATGTTGTTCTCTCTTTGCTACTGATAAGAGAGTTGCTGCTGGCATTTAAACTTCTACTTTTTTTGCTCGTTAGTTCTGCAACTGGTAAGTGTTAAGACTCTCACAAGTTCATTCTCTTTTGCTTGTATGCATGCTTTGTATGATCATATCATTTAGGTTTCGTGAATCAATATACTACTGTTTGCCTATGTTCATATTCTTGTTTCTTTAGAATTACTCTATACCCTTATGTTTTGCTAGTACCTGAACCTGTTTGAATTCTGGATTTTGATGCATGCCCATTTATGTTTTCCACTTGAATGGTTCATGATTACCTTAACCATGTCTTGATATTCTGATCACCCATTGTTTGTCATGAGTCCCTTCTCATGCATTGCCTGGATTTCTTATACTAGAACTCTTAGAAGATTATCTCCTGTCCAGAATTGGTTTGTGTAAAAGTTCTTTCCGATGAATCCTTTATGTATGGTCTACTAAATGCTTACGTGAACCTTATGTGTCAATTACTGTCTCAATGTTTAGAAAAACACACGGCTCTATTGATGAGAATTATAATGTTGTGCACTCTTTAATATTGCCCTAAATTTCTAGTTGAATTTCACTATACTTAGCTTTTACTATGCATAGTCAATTGTCATAAGTTTTGAAATCTGCCTGCTCTACTCAACTTTAAGTTGATGATGTCTTTGATCTTGGGAACCTTTGTGTTATACTCAACATGATTAGGATGCTCACTGCTATCACAAATCATGACCACTTGTCTGTTTACTACTTACTGCCCTCTGATTATAACTCTATCAAACCTCCATGACTTAGAACCTTAGTTTCAGGCTAATTCCAGTTTAATGCTTTACTTTAAACTCATTCTGGAAGGTTTAGCGTATTCACCTTATTTATGTCCGGCATGTTTATTCAATTAATCTAAGTAGCATGTCCCCTCAATTCTTTAATGTTATGTTTGTCCCCTTATGTCATCACCTGTTGAATGATTGAACCTATGTTGATAATTTGCCGTGTCAAATTCACCATTTTTGAAGTTCCTATGTTTCTCCTAATCCTCCTGAAATACCAATATGTTTTATGTGAATCCTGCTAATTGTCATACAATCCCATCTCTATGAGGTATTACCTCAAGGCTGTTTAATTGATTTCATATGTGGTTCATTAATTTATTTGGGAGGAGTGGTCAATCTGTAATTATCTGACCTGGTATGAATTCATGTGTGGCCTTGGATGTACAAATGGGCTTGTTCTCCTATTTGAGAAGCTCTTGGATCTGGGCCTACTATTCGTGTGAAGTGAGTTTGTTGAAGGCACAGGCAGCACTAGGTTATTTTCATTTTTTGGGCCTACTCTTGGGCCTGTAGTTTTTCGTCTGTAATATTTATATTTATGTTCATTAATTGGGCCTGTAATAATTTGTAAACTGAACAGTTTGGGGATAGTGAAATTGGGAAAACGGGTATATTCTAATGCTTGTATAAAGGGTAACAAAAATTCCTATAGGATCTGCTTGAGCTTGTTTGTTGTTTTATTCGATATGATTTAGAAACCATGCCTATAGGGAACCACACTCTCACTCAACTTGTTTTACTATCATAAGCCTGAGTTTAAGTGCTTCCTTGTCCTCATGTCTACTGCTATGCATTATTGGATAACATGCTTATAGGAATCAAGCATCAATAACTATTCGCTCAATTTGTGCAACTGCAGTGTGCTTGCTAGATAACATGCCTATAGGATTATATTAATTTATGCTCTACTAATCCTCATTTAGATACCATGTCTATAGGCCTTTAATCTATTAACAAATCGATTGCTTCTGTTGCCTTACTACTCTGCTCACCTAGATAACATGCCTATAAGAATAAGCGATAATTCTTCCAACTATTCGAAGAACCTGGGTATAACTATTGCTACTCGTTTAGAAAGATGCCAATAGGGTCAAACAAGAGTAATTCCGAGTTTTCTAATGGCTTTCATTGCCCCATTGGGCAAATCACTTGGAGATCATGTCTATAGTTTTTTTTTTTTATAATTTGTAATCTCGATTATTCGAATAGCGGCTCTGCCATGAGACCCTTCTTAAATCGTGTGGTTACTTAGAAACCATGTCTATAGGTCTAAAGAAACACCTCGGACTTGAAACTGCCCATAATTTGAAATCTGCCCGCGTGCATTTGTTGTTATGTGTGGAGGCTAACTTGGGCCTTAATTGTCTTACGTGAAGTCCTATCTGTTTTGAATGTCGCTTAACATTTATCATTTTTGAGCAACCTAAGTAAAGTCTAGAACCACCCAAATAACAGGTTTAAAGCCTCCGGGACCATAGGCATGGGATGGGTAGTGCATGCATAGGACGCGACTTATAACTGAATTAGAATGCTTTAGGTAAAATACTTCAATATAGTAATCGGGTAGCAGGAGATGATAATCTGTGCCCACTGAATAATATGAACAACTCCTATCTAAAATGAGTTGTGAAGTATTATTTATGTTGCACATGGTGATCCTTTAGGTTAAAATACTTAGGGTCCCCCTTTTCCTTTATACACTTAGTCATTTAATATAGACTGTTATAGTTGTATCCTTGTAGTCCTTAAGATTTGTACCAATTCTCATGGTGTTCTAATAAAACTCTTCGACTTTTATATTTCTCTTTGTTTATTTGATCACCTAGCCTAATCCACATAGTCTTAAATTCGGTCGGGACCCACAGTTGTGGATCTCGAAGAGTGCCTAACACCTTCTCTTTGAGGTAATTTGAGCCCTTACCCGATCTTGGGTGAAAGACTAGTTAAAACAGAGTTATTTGCATAATAGGTTCCCTAACGCACCTTAAAAATCGTTAGGTGGCGACTCTTCTATTTTAATACTTCTTTAAAAGAGTTGTCACATGTCGAAACCCGATTTCGCGAGAAAAAGGGGTGCGAAAGTCGTTTATCCGATATTTCCTGGATTCGATTTGTACTGAGGTCAACCGTCAGGTTGGCCCGTTGAGGTCATCTTCGCAAGCTTGGACTTCGACGCAATAGGCATTGTGTATCTCGTTCCAAGTGGTCGGGGGATACTTCATGAGCCGGTTTTACAGCTTTCTGGTCGCCCTTAAACCACTCCTGTTTAACCCATTCTGGAAAGCTGCTACAACCATTCCTTCTGATACATTCAATAAGTTCATCCTTACACAGTTTAATCGAGCAAGGACCTCGGTCCTTCACCAGGTGACTGTTTGATGGCAAATATGGTATTCACTCTCGCCTCTGCTTTCTTCGCTTCGGCATGGACAGTTAAAAACTTGTCGGCCATTTCTTCAAACATCTCAACAGAGCGTGCATGCAGCTGCAAATACCAAGTCAGTGCACCCTCGGTGAGGGTTTCACCAAAAAATTTCAATAATATGGAAGATACTTGCTCTTTGGCAAGGTCGTTGCCTTTTATTCTGATGTCATAGTGAGTCACATGATCCTCAGGGTTCGTCGTACTGTCGTATATTTTATGGTACGTCGGCATTTTAAAGGTTTTGGGTATGGCATGCGATGCGGCTTCGTCACTATACGGCTTCTCAACAAACCAACCGACATGCCTTTTTGGTAAGAGTTTTGGGGCGCCTGGTATTTTGTCTACCCTCTGTTGGTGCTCTTTCATTTGGTTTCAGAGCATTTTGTTTTCGTTTTCCATCTCCTCCATCTTCTTCAAAATGGTTGTGAGGGTGTCGTCACCTGCATTATTAACGTTGTGAGTGATGCATGTTATGAGAGGAGGGTCGTGTTGCTCATCTGTCATTGGTGCAATGCAAGTCTTTGCGTTCTCTCTGTTTTCTCTTTGGGCGGGTTTGTCAAGGGTGTTGGTCAACGTGTTTGTCGACCAGGGTTCGAGCAGCTTTTTCACTGCTGGTGTTGCCTCTTCCGTTATGAACGTAGAAGCTCATTTACCGTGTGAGGTTGTGATGTTGCCGCGAGGAAGGGGTGAACCACTCCGCCTGGGGGAGGCGTTTGGCGTTACGTCCTCAACATCTGTTTCAGTGACCTCGTTGATGGTGTTTAAGAGGTTGGTGGTGAGATCGGCTACCGTCGTCATCCTTTCTTCTCCATTACCTACCATGTCAGGTCCGTACACACAAGAAAAAATAGGGTTTTGCGTTTCCCTTTTTTTAGATCTGAAAGAAACTAAGACTTCGACTAGGAAATCCCCACAGACGGTGCCAAATTGTTCGTCCAAAAAATGATGATCTTTGGTTAAACTAATTAATCAATTATTTAAGAGGTTAATCCTAGTTAAAGATAATAACTTCAGATCTATGGTAAGTAATATAGGAGATGTAGACAGTGTTGAGGCAGATTTAATGCATTAGATATTAAATGCTTCCAATGCAATAATGTGCTAGAAGTATCAAATATTAAATGACAATAAATGGTACCAAATATAAATAAAGAGGAAGATTCACCCAATATTGAATGACAATGATGAATGAAAAGTATTTATGAGAATATTGAAGACTTTCTTGGATCTGGGGAAAATGACAAGAAATAATCCAAAAAAAGACGAATCTCTTTAGAAAGGTATTCTTTGTATTTATCTAGAGAGTTTGCTTTTCAAGAGAGTTCTTATCACATAGAATATTACATACCTTTTGCCTTATCTCTCATTCTATTTATATGGATCATTCCCCCAAAGAACCCTAAAAGTAGAAGTACAGAGAATATTCCCTCTAAAGATCCCAGTACAAAACTAGTCGTTACTGCTGCTCATAACACTCGACCTCGGCTGTGGTTGACTGCTCGGCGACAAGTTCCGTTAATTACTAGTCGACCTAGGCCAAATTGCTCATGATAATCACCTCTTCGTGCTGAATTTTCTCAGTCGAATTTTATACCATACATAAATGAGACTAGTAGAGCAATTCTTGTAAATTGTCTACGGCCAGTTAGTTCCATAACAGCCAAGGAGTTCATTTTCTATGTTCGCTTCCACAAAGTAAAAAAAAAATGTAGACATTTGTTCTTGTAAAGTCTCGCCTCGAAGTTTAAGATTTGTTTAGGTTTGTAATATTGTATCAACATTGTGATGGTGCTGTGGAGTTGGTTTCCTCGAGGAACTCCGTATATTACAAATTGTTATACAAGATCTGTTTCCAGATTTGATTCCATTTCCCTTTGCATGCAAATCCTCGTCATGTCTTGTGAAGAGTTCCATAGAAAATGGCACAAAAACTTACATTTCTAACGTAATGAGGGTGGTACTTTACTACTTTTTCATATCGCATACCGCAACTGATCAGCTGAAATCCTTTTTTAGAGTGTTACCCGCATATCCCGATGAGTTTAAGTTATATACATATATCCAATCAGGTGATTTTTACCTATCGTAGAGGTAATACGTCTAATTTTATAGATTACAAATCTTACAATATAAAAAGATTTACTTACCTAAAAATATCTTTTCGGCGACCAGATAGTATAAGAAAATTATACCGATGACAAATATAACCTAATTAATACGTAACTCACTAAATTGCCTTTGGTGCCCTTTGACTCAGCCGGAGGTGAATCATGAATGTAAGATTTTAGGTCACATGTAGAGTGTCACTGTATTTATAAGTATTTCTACTCTCTTTACTTTATAAATAATTGGGGTTGAAAACGGTGTATACTTTATACGGATGCACTCGTTACTAAAAGCTACATCCCCACTGTTATTCACCGTTAGCCTACAACATCACTTTGAAAGAGTAGAATGTATACGGCAAAAAAATCGGGGAAGTCCGATTTCAAAGTTTTGCTACACCGAGCCCGAACTCGGAAAGTTCGAAGTAAGGATCGAGCACGACCCCAGAATGTATACCTCAAGAGAATGTATCGAAGGCCCGATATGACCTACCTCGAGGTAGTGCAAAATCGATGGCAGTCAAGGAAAAGCCAAGAACACGTGGTTATGATAGGATTTGTCAGAGATAGCACACATCCGTACTAGGCCGTTATACAGCTGTACCAATAATATTCTTTGTCATTATTAGAAATGTATCATATTAGAGTTTTCTCCTCCTATATAAAGGGGACCCCAATCATTTGAAAAGAATCAATTTCACTGCAATAGAACTTTCTATTCTTCTTGTTTAACGTGTTCAACATTATTCCTCAGCTTTATTGTTCTTCATTTACTGTTCATAATTTACTGCTAAAGACTGACCTCGAGACCCCCAGTTCTGTGACAATATTGATTTGACTATCACATTCCTCTTATTTACACTTAGTATTTTTGCTTGTCCGCTAGTATTGAAGTAAATCACATATTTTTAAAGTCACAAATCAAATATATTTGTTAATACCATTTTCGAGGTAAACATAGAAAATATTATATCAATGGGTGAGTGACTGTGTTTAGCTCCAATTGTCACGACTAAGTATGCATAGTTGTATGCAATATGCAACTAACTTAAAGGCTCTGCTGTCACTCAACAAACTCTGTGAAATAATAATGGACGATTTAACTTATTTTCTCATCATCCATAGAAAAGTAAAAAGAAAAAAAACGGAAGATAAAGCTAGGAATATTATCATTCAATTTTTTCCAGATCCTTTTATGAAAGAAGAAGTACCATGGACTGTTTGGCATGATAGAATTAATTGCTTCTGCTTTTTGCCGTTTCACAGCAATAATATTGTCTCACGCAGTAGCAACACTTTGTTATTGCAAACCATCTACCATCTGCCACTACTGCAAACTTGTGTTACAAAAAAAAAAACACATCATAGGAATGGCATAAATGTTCATATCAACCATATAAATCCAGAATCTTTAACAACATTGCTAATTAAAACGCGAAACATGCTTTTCACCAGCCATACTCCTTGTACTACATGCATTACTCGCCATTTACTTCTCTTCCAATTTAATTATGACATGTTTTCTAGTCAGTATATCTGTGTCTTGACTAATTATGGTTTCCCAGCATTTGTCTAAGTAACTACTCTAAACAAAACTTAATCTGATAAAAAAAATACTTAATGCTCTTTGTGTTTACCGAAATTTGAATGTCGCATCTTCTTTCAATTTCTTACTCATTTTATTGAAATTTATACCTGGGCTGCTCAGTCCATCCTTCTCAAATTTGACAAACGATACTAGAGAAAAAATTTCTGGGAGATCTCAGGCGTTGATAGTTGATCGAATGAGAAGTCCTATTAACTGTAATATTTTATTTGTATTACATCTTGGCAACACTCCTAATAGAGTGAATAAAGAAAATTTGTATGATCAACTTTCATTTATTCGAGATCTTATATATAGCCTCTGCTAACTGTGCAGTGGCCTGATAATTAAATTGATTAGAGATCCCTCCCAACTCCGTACCAACAGTTTTCCTTTTCCCAAAGTGTGTTCACGGTTTAAAGTCAAAGTCATTTGGAAGAGGAATTTTAAAATAATTAAAGTAATTAATGAGGAATTTCACTAGCTTGAGGCGGAGCCAAAATTTAAAGATTATGGGTTCTGATCTTATCACTGAACCCTAGCTCATTGTAGTTATTGAGATTTTTATATATTTAATGAACTTTCTAATACAAATACAAAGTTTAAACAAAAATTACTGAGTTCGTCTAGACTCGTATCTACTACACTCCCTCCGCCCCTGCTCTAGCGGGAGCTGTGACACCTCTTAATACTAAGAAATATCAAGTCAATTGATTTGACATTTACCAAAATTCAATAACTTAAAGTGCGCATGCAAGATTTGGATGCTTTAAATGGTATAAACACCTACTTCCTTTACTTTTAATGGCATTAAAAATTTCAGCTTTGTCCTTACTCTATATATTAGCTAGATTTCAGGCAATCAATCAGCCGAAACAAACCGTAACTTTGAAGCGGCATCATTTGATTCCAGAACATTACTATAGATCTAAACATATAATATGGTACTATACCAGTAGTAGCACTAATTAAACAGCCTAGTATTTAACTCCAGCATTGAGACAGTTGAAAGTGGTAAAGTGACAAAAAGTATTACAAAATGGACAAAAAGTAAATACAAGAAAAAGGAAAATGACTTAACGTCCGTTTCTAAGAGGACTAACGGCAGTTTCCTTGCATGGACTTGGCGGCACACTACTTCTTCCGGTAGCAACAAGGCGTTGCACCAAACCGCCGATTCTCTGTCCGTTAGTCTCCGTTAGTAACCGCTTACCGCCAAATGGCAATGACTCCACTCCTCTTTCTTCCAACGCTTCCTCAATTTTTGTTCCCACTCCTCCACTTGTGTTGCCGGTCGCCTGTGATCAACGAAAGTCCCGTTATCAACGCTGACACACGTCAAGCTTTTCAATCTGATATTTCTTCAGTAAAAAGCGAGAAAATCTACTAGAGTATAATATTTTCTCCAAAAATGCTTTAAATTATATTGAAATTAAAGAATTTTGACCAATACTTTTAATTACAATGTTTCGCATTTTGATGCAGAAAAACTTACAGTTTGTAATACTTTTTCTGTTCAATTTAACAGTATTATTATAATAAGTCTCCACTAATTTAGCTCAAGTCAAATTAACTCCTGACATAAACAAAATATGCAAAAGAAATTGGACGGAGTAAAATTTTAGACATACCTGAACTCTAACGTAATCATTAGGATTCCAGCAGAAGGCGTTGCCGAGCATTTGATCGACTGTTTCAGTTACACCGTCAACGACGATTCCGACGACGGAAGATGGAGTGCAGTAGCCGTCGTTTCGCAGTTTCAAGTTTGTCGGTGAGCTTAATGGACCGTTACCTAGAGAGAGAACCAATAGGTCATCGACGCCGGTGACGGAAGGAAAATCTCGTTTGTTATGCAAAACATGAGTAACGGCTGCAGCGGCAGGGTTGTTCATGACAAGACCGCCATCAACGGCGAGGCACGAGGTTTTGCCGTCGACAGATTTAAGATTAAACGGCTTGAACATCGACGGATTAGCTGACGTGGCACGGCATACTTTCGATAGTTCGAAATCGAAACTGAGGGACTCGATAGCATCAGCTCGAGAGAAGACGAAGGGCGCAGAGCTGTTGAGGTCAAAGCAAGGAACAAGTAAAGGCTTACACGTGTCCCTCAACGTCAACACTTTGCCATCTTCTCTTCTAAACACTTCCTTCAACACCTTATCCATACTCTTCCCTGAAAACCTCCTCTTACGGCGGAAAACGCCGACGTTCTTCACCTTAAACAGCCGCGACTGATTTTCTGTCACGAACTTGACGGCATCCTTCGCCGTGAATAACGGACGACCGTCGCCTCCATCAACAACAAGCATTGCGGCGAAAACCGCACCTACTCCAGTACCGGCGATAATGTCGAAGAAATCAGAAATTCGAACGTGAGGATCACCAGTTTTGGCACAGATCTGGTTTTCCAGATGGATCAATGCCGCACCGGAAACAATGCCGGTGGTTCCACCTCCGTCAATACTGAGAATCCGAGTCTTCTTCCCTTCATAATGATACAGCCATTTCTGCTCTAACTTCGAGAAGATTTCCAGCGTCATCTTACTGAACTCCATCACTGAACAGCGAAACAAGCAACGGAAGTAATTTACTGTACTGATGGATGATGCAACAGTAAATGGAAAAAGGGTGATACAGGAAAAAGGTCACGATATTCTTCGGAGAGGCATTTATGATGCGAAATTGCACTGTATATTCCTATTTTTTCTTATTTATTTCTTTGAACTGACAGAAATACAATCTGTGCAGTGTGCTCGCACCACTGTCTGCTAAGTACAGAGAGAGAGAGTCACGGTGAGTGTGATGCAGAGTTAAAACAACGGGAAAAGACACACTCCAATACAGAGTTGGGTATACATTATATATATACAATACAAACCAAGTTTAGCACTTTCAAATTTTTCTATTGTTTCCACGTTTGGTTTTGACTGCTAGTAAATGTTTTTTTCTTTTGTTTTTGTTAATTCTTTGTGTGTGGGTTGGAGACCTAGGCATAAAGACATTTGTTTGTAGAGCTTACCTACTAGTAGTACTATACTCAAGTGACATTATTTTAGCGATAAAATTAAGGTAAAAAAATATATGTTAAATTAATTATTATTAAGTCATACTATGACATAATTTTGTATTTATTGATGATATCAATATAGGGTATGATTAAACGATTTTCGCTATGCACACATCTTCAACTAGATCATACATATAGAAGATGATAAAAAATATAAGCGTAAAATTAGTTGTATCTATTCTAGTATCTGGCGTAAAATATATCACACGGTGAAATCTAAGAAGAATAATGTGTATTAAGCGAAGAGGTGAAAATATTAGTTGATGGTTTCCATGAGGTGCTTGTATTTCCTGGGGAAAAAAAACAATCAAGATCACGTGTTTCCGCGAAGGATGCACGTCCAAAAGACGTGCTTTCATGGGATTCCGGGGAGTGACAGAGCCTTTCACTATTTTAAGTGTTTCTAACATTTGTTTATTTGTTTGACCTTTATACTTTTCTTAGTGCATAGCTATTGCAATTAATACGTGCTATAGCATTAACACAAACTGGGAGAACATTTTATGGATAGTAGAAATTAAAGAAGAAGAATAGTATAGGCGGATTCAAGATTTAAGTTTTATTGGTTCAATTTTGTAAATTTTTTTTATTATATTATTAAAATTATGAGTTTAAATTTAATATTTGTTAAAATTTCAATAAGTTTATATATATATTATTCTTCATATTAAAAGTTATGAGTTTTGATGAAGGCTGCAACCAAGGGGTTTGATGAAACAGTAAAGGTAGCTTTATTCTTATTAGAAGGTCTACTTTTATGAATGGAATTATTTTTGATAGGAATGCTAAAATATATATGGTTCTCCTCTAACATAAAACCATATAGTAACAGAACCTGTTCAAATAATGTCAGCACATTGATTTCCACATTTTGTAGGAGCAGTAATAAGAAATTAAAGTAATTGAGAAAGTTATCTCACTAGAACGGGTTCAGCAATTGAATTCTGAGGGCATCTCCAACTTCAACTGCATTTGCTATATACAGGTGATTTTTGAAGTAACTGGTCTCCAATGTTGCTGCATTTTTTGCGGCAAAATGGAGAATTTGAAGTGACACTATTCATCTCCTTCATTACTATCTATTATTATTTTTTATTATTATTTAATTTTTTTAGTTTATCTCTTTATATATACTTAAATATAATTATATAATAACTTTATAATATTAATTTTACATCTTAACTCTGGCGCATACTTCTGATTAACTAATTTCATGCATTTATTATTTTTATGTAAAATTGTAAGTTAATTTTATTATAAGTTATAATTGTACAAAAAATATATAATCATCTCAAAAAATGAATGGTGCAAATATAAGAAATAGAATATGATATGGGTTATTATTTAGCTGACAGTATATATCCAAAATGGTTAACTCTTGTGCAAACTATTTGTGACCCCCGTTCACCACAAAAGAAATAAATATTTCGCGATAAAACAAGATTCATGTCGAAAAGATGTTGAACGTGCATTTAGAGTTTTGCAAGCTCGTTTGGCAATTGTTGCAGGACCATCACGTTTTGGATAAAAGAAGTGCTACATAATATAACAACTACATGTTTATACTGCACCAAATGATAATAGAAGATGAGCGTGATCTTAATGTACTAATTCAAGATGATTGGGAATGTTCACCTTCAATGGTAGAAATGGTAGTAGATGAAAATCATCGATTTGAATAATTTTTAGCTCGACACAAAAGAATTAAAGACAAAGATGACCATTTTGCATGTCGTAATGCATTAGTACATCATTTATGGGAGCATACTAAAGGTGAACGTTCAATATTTATGTAGTATTTAATCTGAATTTACAAAAATATAATATTTTCATTATCTTGTATCTCAATGATATCATTTTTTATTTGAATTATCCATTAATATGTATATTCTGTAATATTTGTTTACAAATTATATTATTTATAAATTTATGATATAAAATAATTTATATTAAATGGTTATATAAGAAAGGAATATAAGTTATATGTGATGATTATATAATAAAGAAAAAAAGATAGAATTTTTTTAATAGAAATAAGAAATAAAATTTATAGAAAAGATAATAATACAATATTAAAAAGAGAAGAGTATAAATGAAATATATTTTTTTGAAGTAAAAAATAAAGTAATGATTGGAATAATTTTACTTCATTTTGGAAGAGAAAATGCAAACACGGGTAGGATACGGCCTGAAGTCTGTAATGTTTTGGCCACTTATTATCTTATTGGTACTATTTAAGTATTTGGAGTGACAAAAAGAGTTAAATTATTGTTAGCTAACTATAAATGAAAGGTTGAAAAAAAAAACTATAAATAAAAGAGAATAAGATAAAAGTGACAAATTATTAAGATTTTAAGTTCGTCAATTGACATTGTTCAGACCAGATTGCCCTAAACAGGGACGTGCTAACAAGTTAAATGAAAATTTTCTGCACTTCCCCTTGCCCTGATTGTTAAATTGTTGTAGCCCTAGTGTCTCCTCTACTCCCAAATAATATTTCATCATTTATCTTTTTTTAATATGGACAACTTTATATCTTATTAATCTTTGTTTGAGAAGTGTATGAATTTTAGCGTTTTAATTAGGAAATGGTCTTCTCTCATTTCCGTTTACTCTTTCTAACAGTTTCCCCTAGTTTTACAACTTCGTTTTGAGCCAATTTTATGTGGGTTCAATTATCCGATAAGTAATTCCGTCCCGATTTTTCCTTCTCCTCTCTATGTGATATAGCTATAAATAACCCAAAAACTAAGAAAACGATTTTAACGTCAGAGATAAGTAATTATGTAATTATGTTGTATCAGTATAGCACTACTGCACTAGTCAGCACCAGTCCAGTTATTTAACCCAAATAGCCGCTCATCCAAACACTTAAATTTAAAATAACCGGTGAAAGTATAATATATGCATAACTTATATATTATATGTGTATAATTATATATAATTGTATACTATCAAAATCAGGTGTGCCCGATTTCATAAGCTCGAAGAGGTCACCCCGAGGTCAAGTTCAGATGAATCAAGATAGATCGGGCTCGAGGCTAATGAAGAAGCGCAGACCTCGAAAACCAAAACACACAACATCGGGGAGCCAAGTATAAGATACCTCGAAATGATACTGTTTTAGGCTTGTACCAGAATGGGCGGGAATTCCATAATGGCACAAAGATCAAGGTGTAAATTCCGGAATGGATTTGTACGAATTCGTACAGATCCGTTAGACAACTGTACAAATTAGGTTCCTTGCCAGAAATAGAAATGTACCTTATTTAGGACTCCCCTATTATATAAAGGGGAGCCCATTTGTAAAGATCATCAATCATTGGAAAAGAATATACACTCTTACTTTTACACTCAGTAGAATTATTCTTTAGCTTTATAATACTATCTTTACTTTACTTTACTGTTCATCTGAATCTATCTCGAGGTCATTTTGGCTCGAGGTCGAGACCTGCTGATACGTTGGTTTGATCTATCTTTCTCACTTAACTCATATATTTATCTTATTGTTCTTCAATTAGTATTGGATTAGATCACATATCTTTAAGACCTCATTATAAATTTAATTGTTACTCGGATTTTAGGGTAAACAATCATCTACGTATATGGCTAGAAAAAGTAAACAATTATTATGGCCAGCTATTTGTGTAAAGATCCTTTAAAAGATAATGGATTATTAGAAAAATTCCATATGCGGTAAGCTCTGTCAATGTTATAACAAGGCTTACTTTTTTACACATTTTAATGCTAGTTTTTGTTTACGGTCGAAATCGGGCATGTTCAATTTCGTAGGCTCGAGAAGTTTCTTCAAGAATAGGCTCATAATGGACCGAGCTCGAAGACATGAAGATCGAAGTGCTCTCTGAAGATCGAGACCGAGCGTGTTCAATCTCGAGTGAGGCGTAGTAACGGAATGGCGAGATTTTAGCAATCGATCGAAGATCACGGCGGAAATCATGGGGTAGGCCGAATCAGGCGGTTATTGATACCAATCATGGGATTTGTTTCCGTTGAATTTTTCTTATTTAGGATTCCTCCATTATATATAGAGGGATCCTATTCATTTGTAACCACATTACATTCACTGAAAATAATATACACTATGCTCTCTAATTACTTATTATTCATTACTGTTCTTACTACTTGATCTCGAGGCTATCTTGGATCGAGGTTGATATATTTCCACAGTACTGGTTTGATTTATTTTATCGCACAATTCATTATTTTATTTCATTATTTATCAGTTGGTATTGAAGTAGATCACGTATCAGCCTTTGAAAAACCTCAAGAGGTATCAAACAATCTTAACACAAATATGTTAAGGCATAAAAGGAAAAATGGGGTTCCAATCATCGGACCCTCAAAAAAATCCAATGGGTAGAAAAATATGTGCTAAGGCAAAAAAAGAAAGAAAAAAAATTTCACTAAGTCTTTTAAGTCGAAAAGGGAAAAATAGACATTTTCAGAGCCGAATCGGCCCAATCTAAAGAGCCTAAGGGCCAATATATTTGAAGTTCGAGACCTTGTTCTCACTCAATTCGGACCTAAGGGCTCCAATCTCCCGAGCTCGAATAAAGTCAACTAAGGGCCAATACATTTGAAGTTCGAGACCTTGTTCTCACTCAATTCAGACCTAAGGGTTCCAATCTCCCGAGCTCGAATAAAGTCAACTATAGCTCAAAGATTCATCATAAAACCCTAAGGGGTATATTGTTGTAAGCTCAAAACTTACTTGGTACAACCCTAAGGGTTTGTTTTACTCTAAGTTCAAAACTTACTCGAACTTAGTTACAAAGACAATATAGTCATGGCATCGATAAAGCCACCCGAAATATAAAACATATCATTGGGCTCGGGGACTCACTTTTAAAACCTGGGTTTGATTCAAGTTCGAGCTAAGGTTAATAAAATTGCAGCAATGAAAATTTTCACAAAATGAAGGCGGAAAACATATTTGAACTTGAAATCTATTAAGGCATTCGAAGAGAAGATTTCTATTATATATTGAAAGATATATACTAAAGAACGATCAAGGTCTTACAAAAAGAAAAAAAAAATAAAACTAAGATCTAACTACGGTCGGGGCCGACCTCTCCTTCGGGAGTAGCTTCTCCGAGAAAAACTCCTTCTTTAGCAGCTTCCTTGAGAGCATCTTCTTCTTCAGGCCCATCATCGGATCCGCCTCGGCTGCCCTCTTCATCATCATCCGAGGAGGCAAGCTGCCTGGCTTCGGCTTAAAGAACTTTGGCTCGAGCAATCTCTTCTAAAAGGTCAAAACCTCGAGCATGGACTTCCTCGAGGGTTTCCCTCCAGGACTAACATTTTTCCAAGTCAACATTCCATTGCTCCCAATCGGAAGCCTCCCTTAGCTGCGTTTGAGCAGCCTCGGCATCGGCTCGGTAGATGGTGATGGATTTATCTGCCATGACCTTTGTTTTCTCAATCTCTACCTCGGCCTAAGCTAGCCCGGTTCAAAGCTCCTCGATCTTCTTAGACTGGGCTAAGATTTTCTCTTTAAAGCCTCGAAGTTGAAACTTGACCGATGACAGTTCGGCCAAGGCAGTCTCTTTTTCTACAGCCAAGCGATCAGTACTCCCCTTCAACCGATCATAACCGACCTCTACTTGGTCGAACTCTACTCGAAGCATCTTGATCCTCTCCACCTTCTGTTGCAGTTGAGGTAGGGAAGTATTAGCCTCCACACTGGGTTGAGTCTGTACTTTACCAAAAGAATGGTTACCTGCTTGTCCAGCTCGACCTTCTCTTAGCAAGCCTTGGTCAGTTCAGCTTGAAGATCCTTTATGGCCTCGTCCTTTTTGTCGCAAAGAAACTTCAGAGCATTTTTCTCCTCCGAGACCTTCTGAAGATCGGCCTCGCACTAGCTAAGGTCAGCTCGGAACTTAGCGGAGGCCTATACATAAAAGAAAAAATAATTCAGATTTACAGAAAATAAAAGTAAAAGAGAAATGTGATGACTGGTACTTACCCGAGAAAGGAGATGTTGAGCCTCTTCCAAAAGAATTGAGGCGTCACTGATGTCAGTGGAATCATCGACCCTAGTAAAGAAATCACGAAAAGGATAACCTACACTCGAACATTTGCCAATGTCGGGGGTCTTGAACTCCCTAGCCTCCCTTAATGCCTTCTCAGAGAAGATCGGGAGTGAATATAATTGGTCGGTTGTCACGTCCCCGAGCAAGTCGCTCGGGGCACTCTGATCGATCCTCTGCATCTCAGAACCTGCCCCATCCGGTGTGGTTGTGGTCGGTCGAGAAATAATATCAACCCCTGGAGATTCGGGTTCCACACCCAAATTCTTTTTTGAAGCCTCCTCAGCACGAGTCTTAGTGGTAGCTGCGGTTGTCGGCTCGGAAAGCTTGGCGACCTCGATGACTTTTCTAGGTCGGGCCGTAAATGCCAAGGCACCTTCCTCCTCTTCTTCTTCATCCTCTCTCAGGTTTTGGACCGACTCCACCGTGAGATCTATTACTTTTTGCCTCAACCTTTGAGGCTTCGTCTTGGGGTCCTCGGACTGTGAGGCACATTTCCTCTTGTTATCTTTCCCCGACTTCGGAGTCGGAGACTTGGGTTTTTCCTTGCTAGTGGAGGACCTCAGAACGGCATCCTTGGTCAGGCCTACATGAAATAAAGTTAGTGATGAATGGAGAACAAAATGTGTATTTTAACACACGGAAAAGATACTTACCGTGGTTCTTGGATTCCCATCGGCCCCTTTACAAGTCACGCCACGTGCTTTCAGCATGAGAGGAAGTTGAGGCTAACTTTCGAACCCAATGCTCGAGATAGGGGACCACTTGAGGCATCCAAGGAACGGCTGCAAAACAAATAAACATGTTATACAGAATCAAGTCAGATACTAAGGATAATGTCCGATGTATTACTTAAAGTTGGGGTTCCATTCTTCAGGGAACGACATCTTTTCCTCCGATATTATGTCATGTGTCCTCACCCGTATGAATTGGCTCATCCAGTTTTGATCCTTATCCTCGTTGATGGTCGAGAATAGGGCCTTCATTTCCCTGCGTTGAAGCGTTATCAGTCCTCAATAGATTCGAGGCCGGTACAACCGCATTAGATGGTTTAGAGTGAACTCCATCCCCTCGACTTTGCTGGAGAAAAAGTGCAAAATAATAACTATGTTCCATAGAGAAGGGTGGATTTGGCCAAGGGTGACCTGATACCTTCGGCAAAAGTCGAAGATCATCGGGTCGACGGGACCCAATATGAAGGGGTAAGTGTAAACACTTAAGAACCCCTCCACATATGTGGTGATGCTCTCTTCAGGAGCAGGGATTTTCACCACGACCTCAGGACCCCAGTTTCAGTCCCTCCTCATGGCCTTGATATTGCTCTCTGTTATCGAGCACATTTGCATCGACACATGCTCGCATCGGCTCGGTACCGATAAGGGGTTCTCAACCTTGAAGTCGGACTTTAGAGTACACGGTCCTGGAACGTACTCGTGGGGAATCGGCTCCACCGGGGTTTTAGTCACCGGTAGGACGGGAAGAAGAAGGGGAAGCATTCTCTTTTTGTGGAACGATCTTAGAAGTTTTAACCATGAATGTAAGTGAAGAAGGGGAAAAAGGTAGAATACGGGTGGTTTCGGTGACTCAACGGGTGGCGATAGTAAAGTTTGATTCAATGAAAAAGGTGGTATTTATAGGCTCACGGCGACGGTTCGGTGGCGCGCGTGGCCGACCGCCAACTAACAAAGATTAATGATTTGGGGAACTGGACCGAAGGGACGCTTCGGTCACATCCATCGCTTACGTCACGAGGATGACGTTATGATCGAGGAATCATGGAATCGAGGCTCAAATTATTTTTTACCGCTTTACTCCAAGAAATGCGGGGACTATCTGTATACGGTCGAAATCGAGCATGGTCGATTTTGTAGGATCGAGAAGTTGCTTCAAGAATAGGCTCATAATTGACCGAGCTCGAACTCGAAGACATGAAGATCAAAGTGCTCTTTGAAGATCGAGAATGAGCGTGATCAATCTCGAGTGAGGCGTAGTGACGGAATGGCAAGATATTAGAATCGGCTGAAGATCACAGCGAAAATCATGGGGCAGGTCGAATCAGGCAGTTATTGACACAGTCACGCCCCCTTTTTCTCGTGAAATCGGGTTTCGACATTTCTGGGTTAACTCCTTCTTTTTGGTATTGGGTAAGGGATTGGAAGAGTCGCCACCTAACGGATTAAGGTGCCTTAGGGACCTAGAGCAATTAACTCATAAACCAGTTTGCATCACCAGAGATCGGGTAAGGGCTCAAATTACCTCAGGGGGAAGGTGTTAGGCACCCCTCGAGGTCCACAGTGGTGGCCCCCGGCCGAACATAAATTAAGAGAATTAGTCTAAAAGGGGAGGAAAACAATTTGGACAATACAAGTTACTATAAACGGGATTAAAGGGGGTGGGGGTCCTAGGTTTTTAGCCTATAGGATCATTCCATGCAATACTTTGTAACTTCCCCAAGTTGGGGTGTTACTCATAGCATTAGAGCACGAGCTATCATCTCCTTACTACCCAATGACTATCTTTCAGTTGTTACCTAAGTGTTCTAATAACTTCTAGCTTGTTCCTTATGCGTGCACTGCCCGTCCCTTACCTATGGCCCTGGAGGTATTAGGACCTCTATTTAGGGTGGTTCTAGACTAACCTATATTACTTAAAAATGAGAAATCTAGGGGAGAAAATAAATACAAATAGGACTTTCATGTAAAGAAACAAATAAGGGCTCACATTGACCTGCACACATAAGCAACAAATGCACGCAATTGAATCAGCATACTTTGTTAATTTTAGAATCCTATAGGCAGGATATCTATATGAGCAGAAATAGAATGTAAAGAAACATTTTATTAAAGTGATCATTGAGACCTATTTGTTGGCCTTCTGATTTTATTAAGCATGAATCTAGACACTTCCAGGCAGCAAAATGTCACAATTTTTAGGCTCAGAATCATTAGCAACCCTTACAGATTTGCCTAAGTGATAGCCGGAATTGGAAAACTCAAAATTGATTTACGGAATCCTATAGGAATGGTTTCTACGAGTATATTATATACTTATAACATGGTTTCTAAGTGAACTACTGATTTTAACTCATAAAGACAGGTTTTTATTCCTTTTAAGTCCTATAGGCATGCTTGCTAATTGCAGAATTGATTTAAACCCCTATAGGCATGATTTCTAATTTGAGACTGATCTTTACTTCCTACAGTCATGGTTTCTAATTACTGACTTGATTTAAACTCCAATAGATAGGGTTTCTAAGTTTGAAAACTAATTTCACCCTATAGGCATGATATCTATTAGTTTAAGTCCTATAGGCATGATTTCTAAGTTTGAACTAATCTTTATTTCCTATAAGAATGGTATCTATTAATCGTATGTAGGCAGAATTTTAAGCAGATTGTCAGAAAAGGTTATTGTTTCAAACAAACAGAATCTTGTAGACATGGTCGCTAATGCACGATGGAGTTTTAAAAAATATGTGGATCCTAGGACAGGATTTCTAATGCAGAATTAACGAAAAGGCCTATAAACAGGATCTCTAATATGCGAGGGTAAAAGTACATAACTAAACAATCAAGAAATTCCTATATGCATGATCTCTAGACAAGTAGTAGCAATCACATGACTTGGTCAACATAATTAAACCTATATGCAAGATTTCTACCCAAGTTTAACAAAAATAGAAGGAAACCCCCCAGCTTTCACTAATCAACCTCAAATCTGTTATTACATAAATTATTACAATCCAGAATGAATAAATTACATAATAGTATCCATTACACAACAGGAATCCTTCATAGGCCTAATATAAACCTGGGAACCAGGCCTTCCAACAGAACCACTTTGGAGTATAGTAATGATCCATCTATGGCACATTAAAAGTCAGGCTTCTAGTGTGTCAAAGTTCCCAAGGGCCTTAGGGACCCCGAACAATGCTCACACCAGAGCCACATTCAGAAGGTAACCCATAAAAATTGGAAAACCCGCCCCAATGTGTCAGAGTTCAAAGGAGTCTCAAGGACCCTAGGCAGTGCTCACACTGGGGGTGGTTGAGAACCTAAATGACTAAGAGTAGGGGTTTTAAAACCAGTATATAAAGGAAAAGGGGTTGTAACGACCCGACCGGTCATTTTGCGTTATCGGACCCCGTTCCCCTAAATGAAACTTTCCATAGCGGCTTTTTATGGTTTATGACTGGTGGTCCATGATTTGGAGGTGTTTAGAGTGCTATAGGAACAATTGGTTCCTTAAGGTTGGCCTTTAAGTCCATGTTTGGCTTCGGTCAATATTTTGGGTAAACAACATCGGAAACGAGTTTCGTCAGTTTCGGTAGCTTCGTGTGATGATTTTGGACCTGGGCATATGTTCGGAATGGGTTTCTGATGACATGGGAGTGTTTCGGTGCCCAATATTGCAATAAGAAGTTCCTTGGGTTCCTATTGTGGTTTTGGATGTGTTTTTGTGTTATCGAGGTCCGAACGGAATTCCAAGACCGAGAATAGTTCCCTTATGTCATTTATGACCTGTCTGCAAAATTTGGTGTCATTCAGAGTAGTATAGGTCGGTTCAGCGTGTTGTTAGCGAAGTCTAGAAAACTTAAAGTTCCTAAGTTTGGTTCTTCGGGTTTTGAGGTGCGATTTTGAGTTTTAGCATTGTTTTCAGTGTTATGAAGGCTCGAGCGAGTCTGTATTATGATTTGAGACTTGTTGGTATATTTGGACGAGGGCTCGGGTGGGCCCAGGGGCCTCCCGGGCATCCAACGGGGCTGAAAACCAATTAAAATAGTTGTTGGTGTACCTTTTCTGGTGTGACCACAGGTGCGGTTGTCCAATCGCAGGTGCAGGACCGCTCCTGTGGTCCCAAGCATCGTAGGTACGACCCCAGGTGAGGTCCCCCTTTTCTCGCAGGTGCGGACACAAGTCCGCAGGAGCGGAACCGCTGGTGTGGTCATCGCTCCGTAGGTGCGACCCCATTCCACCACCATTAGAGACTTGGGAGCTTGGGGAAATAGGTTCCACGACCTAACTACTAAATAGGTGAGTAAATTCCACTCTAACACTAGTTTCAAACATGAATTACTAGTTAAACTCCCTACTAAATCATTGAAAATCAAGAGTTGGGTAGTAAATTTAGGGTTTTTGAGAAATTGGTGGATTACCCATTTATTGCCATGAATTCAAGTGGAAACCACATAATAACGATCCTTAGGCTATGTGTAAGTGATTCCTTCGAAAGTTTTCGAAATTTGAGCGTGCGGGCCCGGGGTTGAATTTGGGAATTCTTCAAGAATGTTGAATTATTGAATAAATAGGATAATTCCCCTACTTTGAGCATGCATTGATATTATTGTACCAATTTGGCTAGTTGCGAGTCTTTGGGTGTAGAGTTCAGAGTTCGGGCACATCCTTGGTCCGAGGGGTAGATTCGACACGAGGTGAGTCTCCTTTCTAACCTTGTAAGAGGGAATTGTTCCCATAGGTGTTATATATGTTGTGTGTAATTGTTTTGGGTGCTACGTGCGTACAAAGTGACGAGAGTCCGTACGTAGCGACTATCATGCTATGTTGGGTAGTTTTAGGGCTCACAAGCATGTTTCTATTTGCCTTATATGTATCTTTAGGTGTTCTTTAAGCTGCCTATTACTTTTGAATTGATATGGAAATGTGGAAAGTTGCATTTGAATTCCTAGTTGAATAATCCTTGTTACAAGTATAGCACCTACTGAGCTTATTGATAAATTCAGTATGTACATGTATATATATGAGAGTCACCACTCGAGTCGCAGGTATGATTCGAGGTCGAGGGAAGCTTTATGATATTCAGTATAAGTGTGTCAGCACTCGAATCGCAGGTATGATTCGCGATCGAGGGAAGCTTTATGATATTCAGTGTAAGTGTGTCAGCACTCGAATCGTAGGTATAATTCGCGATCGAGGCGAGCTTTATGGTAATTTGGTATAAATGTGTCAGCACCCGAGTCGTAGGTATGATTCGCGAGCGGGGGAAGCTTTACGACTATTCAGTGATTAGATATTCCTTCGACTCTGGACGGTTGTCTTACCCTTGTGTGCAATTTTGCTATTTGGTACTGTTTTTATTGATGTTGACTTGACAGATATTTAGGGGAAAAGGAACATGTACATTGTTGCTTATTTTCAGTAGTTTTTCCTGGATTTTTGTACTTGATAGGTATCTGCTGCTTACTGTCTCACATGTCTACTGCATTTCGTTATATCCTGTTTGGTATTATTACTGTTGGACCTTAGTGAGTGTTTAGTCGACCTCTCGTCACTACCTCTTCGAGGTTAGGCGGGATACTCACTGGGTATATATATAT
>ML363128.1:71075-114424 GCA_005239505.1 Nicotiana paniculata | reverse complement strand
CAGCCGACTAGTAATAGTAGCAAGTAATCAAGAGAAGAACAGTAGAGAGTATGTGTGTAAAAGAGAGAGTTGAACAGTGTGTGTATTTGTGTCTGTGTTAGTGAAAGACTAGAGTTTTTATAGTTGAAAAACGGGTAGTAAAATAAGGTAAGAATCATAGTAGCGTGGTAATTAATGAACTCAGAATCAATCCATCAGAAAATCACGGCAAGTACTCCCTTAAGTTGAGGGATTTTAATTCAAACGGTAAGAACCAGTAGCATATAAGGCAATAAAGAATCAGTACGTGACTAATAAGGAAGGAATCAAAGTTCATTAAGCATATGGCAGTCAATTAAGACTAAATTCAAAAACTTTCAATTAAGGAAAGGGTTCAGTAAAAATAAAGTACTACAGCAAATAAGGTAATAGAATCAATTAGTTTAAACAGACGAGTAGAATTCTAGGGTTTTTAAAAGAATCCTCTCAATCAGACCATCAAATAAGGAAATCAGAATCAGTCAAGAGAGAGTCATGATTCCATAATTCAACATATATATAGAGAAGAGTAAACAGTTGTAGCAAACAGGAAGGGTTAGCAATATCAACAGAAGGAGGAAAGAGATGAACAAACATGAATGAATACAATCACACAAGTAAGCTAAAGACTCAATAAACACAAGTATGGTAACCACAGAAACTTAACAAGAATCGAGTAGTCATGCTAACATATAGAACCAAAACAAAGAAGACCTAAATTTAGGGATTTTAACAGAGGCGAGTTGAAAAAATAGTAAGAACATAGAATCATTCGAGATATGCAAGGAAAAGGTTTAAACATAAAGAAAAGTCAGTTTAAACGAGTGTAAAAGAAATTCCGAGAAACCCTAACTTTAAAGAAAGTAAAACGGTTTAAAGCCGATGATTTTTTAAGGAGAGGTTTGAGAATCAGTGTAGAACATAGAAAGAAACATACTTGAATCGTAGAAAATAGTACATATCTAATATATTAAACAAAAGTTAGGGTTTCAATGGAAACCCAAATAGAAACGGAAGAACCTGTTGTAAACCTCAAAGATCGTAACAAATATGGTGTGATTTTGCCAAAAATCATACCGGAGAAGCTATGAATCAACCAAAACAGAAACCTTAGACGCAACTCGGCATAGCCCACGGCCCTTAAAGGCCTTAGAGATGATGAGCAAGGTGAGGGGGGAACCATTGGAGGCTTGGGGTTGAAAGGTGGTTGCCGGAGATGGCCGGAGAGGGAGGCGGCGGTTGAGGTGGCTAGGGTTAGGTTGAGAGAAGAGAAGGGATGAGAGCATCTGAAGGCGGAGGGGGTTTGGGAATGACATAGGGTTAGGTATCTTTTAGAATTAAAAAGGAAAAGGTTTATTTGGACCGTTGATGTGCGAGATCAACGGTCAGGATTAGACCGGGTAAACGAGTTCCGGGTTTGGGTAGGAGTTTATAGGATCTTGGTCGAGTAATTGGGTAGGAAATTGGTTTAGGAGTGGGCTCAATTTTGGGCTATAATTTGAAATCCAAATTTGGTTAAGATTTAAATAGCCTATTTCCCTATTTTGATATTAATAAAATATTTTTTCTGAGGATAATTTTCTTTATCAAAATGATTAAAAATTTATAATTATCATTTTAAAAATATAGAGGCCAATTTTATATGTATAGGATATAATTATACATTAAAATGGGCTAACATTGCAATTATATGCAATTTAGCTTGAAAAATACCAAATGTAATTATAAAAATGCATAAAAATTATATTAATTACATTTTAGCATAAGTATAGAAGTTGAATGAACAAATTATCATAACAATAATTTTGGAAATAATTATTGGATTTATGAATAAAAAGGGGAGAAAATAAATCAATTTAAACCCTTAAAATTATGGGAAAAAATATAAAAACCTTGTGTATGCTTATATATGCATATATATGATATTTTGAAGGTATTTATGCATATTTAAAAATATATAGAAAAATTGGGTATCAACACTTTCTAGTAAAGAAAACCTTGTGTGTAAGTTGAAGAAGAGTTTGTATGGTTTGAAACAAGCACCCCGACAATGGTACAAGAAATTTTATGGATTCATGCATAATAATAGTTTCACACGGTGTGAGATGGACCATTGTTGTTATATAAAAAATCTTGATAAATCCTATATCATTTTACTGTTTTACGTTGATGATATGCTAATTGCAGGATCTAGCATAAATGAGATCAACAGGGTTAAGCAATAACTGGCGGAGGAGTTTGAAATGAAAGACTTAGGACCAACTAAGCAAATGATTTGGATGAGGATTAATAGAAACAGGTCTGAAGGAACCTTAAAATTGTCTCAAGTAAAGTACATACAGAAGGTACTAAGCAGGTTCAGTCTTCATGATGCAAAGAACAAAAGCACTCCACTCAGAAGCCATCTTAATTTGTCGAAGGACCAATAACCTAAGACAGATGAAGAAAGAAAGTACATGTCCAAAGTTCCATATGCTTCAGCAGTAGGAAATGACATAGCCCATGCAATTGGAGTTGTTAGTAGATACATGTCAGATCCAGGAAAATAGCATTGAGAAGGTGTAAAATAAATATTGCGATATCTCAAAGGCACCTTAGGTATGTCACTTTGTTTTAAAAGGAGGAATATTATCTTACAAGGTTTTGCTGATGCAAATTTAGGCGACGATATGGATAGTCGCAAAAGTACCACGGGCTACACGTTCACCTTAGGTGGTACTGCTGTTAGCTAGATGTCTAGACTTCAGAAAAGTGTTGCTCTATCTACCACAGAAGCAGATTACATGGAAATCTCAGAAGCTATAAAAGAGATGATCTGGCTCAAGAACTTTCTTAAAGAGCTAGGTAAAGAGCAAGATAATTGTGAACTTTTCGGCGATAGACAGAGTGCAATTCATCTTGCCAAGAATCTAGTATTTCATGCAAGATCGAAGCATATCCAGCCGAGGTATCATCACATCCGAGATTTGATAAATGAAGGAACTCTTTCCCTGCAGAAGATACCATGATCGGAGAACCCGTCAGACATGTTGACCAGAGTTGTCGGTGTTGACAAACTGAGGTTGTGCACTGCCTTAGTTAGCCTTCCTTTATTGATGTATCATGGGTTTGAGGGGGAGATTGATGCGAACAAACTTCTTCTTGGTAAACGAAAGAAAAGTAAAAGCAGTAAAAGAAGACAAAGAGAATAAGAGAAGAAAGAAAACGTGGAAAATTTTTGCGGCAGCCTCTCTCATCCCACCAAGTCAAAATTGGCAGGCTGCAAATGTGAAAGAAGAATTCGGCGCGAAATTTGGGTGTCGTCTTCTTCGTATTCATATTTGCTGAAAATTTTTTTTAGCAGACGTTCTGCCTATAAATAGACATCCCCTCCTTTAGTTGTAAAACATCTCTCAATTTCATTTTTCTCTTCAATTAATAAAGAACTATTCTTTGTGTGGCCGTGGACTAAGTAAAAATTGCCGAACCACGTAAATCTTGTCTTGTCTTTGCAATTTTTTACTTTTCTCTTTTAAATTTTTTTTCCTTCTATTAATCTGACACGTTCCCCAACAACTATTCACGTTCAGAAGGTTCACAGACACTAACTGTTATTGTTTTATTTCAGATACTAACTTAGTGGTATTAGACTATTGAAAATGCACTTTCAAATTCGAGTGACTTTTGCCAGTTAGTGAAAATGCACTTGCATATGGCTATATTGCTTGATGCAATAGCAGAAAGAAAAGAGCCCTACGCAACACTAATTTAGTATATGGCTATATGCATTCTGACCAGATCTTCTACGGAGAAAGCAAAAATTTCTAGTTAGTGACTTCTCGAAATGGTTTGAATATTCGGGCATGACAGCGTCATATAAACTGGTTGAATTCAACATTTAAATTTAATGATTTAATGCAAGTGGTATATTCACTCATTATCTATTTGATTTAGCTGGTAAATCGTCCGATAATTGTTAAATCTATACCAATCCGCCCGATATGTTATCGGTTTGGCTAGCGGATTAGTATATTTACAAGCTGATAATCGATAAGCCGAGCCTTTAAGCGTAACAATCCGCCCGATAAGCAGCCATAGGAAGTAGGGGAGTCCCACTTCCTTTTATTACCCTTTTCCTTTTTCTAAATAACAAACAAGGGAGGAGCTTGTAGCTGGAGCGGGGTTCGGTCGAATCCAATAGCTTTTGCTTAAGTAGTGTATTTTTGTTAAAAAATTCAATACAAATGTTAAATATAGAATCAATTATTAGTACTTGAAGTTGTCGTTCTAAAATGTAGAACTCATAAAGTTGAAATCGTGGATCCGCCTCGGATGACAAAACTATCATATGTAAAATCATGTTTAATTTAAGTTAACATATGAAAGCGAAGGCATAATTTTGTTGTAGTTAGTTAGACATATCAGATTTTGTGAGAAATTTGGATAACCCTTCCTAACCCCGCAAACTTAGAAACGAGCTCGAAATATCAAACTTAAAGAGTCTGTAATATGAGAATGGGAACATCTTCCTCTTATTGATTTCGCATAACACACAGTGTACTCTTGTTTGACCTACATTACATCAGATGGCTAAATTGCAGATCATAGGACATAAAACATCTCCCTAAAGAACAAAGGAAACAAAAGAGAAAGCGAGGGTCGCATATAATTTATTGCTGTAGAACTCTAGACATTATTCGCCTAAGACCTGTGGTTATTGGCATCGTCACCAGACGACTCAGTTTGCTGCAACAAAAAATAAAAAATTAATAAGCAGTAAGAATGTTACTTTACCAGAAGTCACCCTAGGAAATTAGGATTTACCTTATATACATGAAAGTATAAAGAATTTTTATACTATCCTTTTTAATGGATAGTATTTTTCAGTGGCATGATAGTATAAAATTTCTTTCGCACTGCCGGTGTATAAATATTAAACTCAAAAAATTAATATCGTCATTTTCATATTACTGACCAGCACAAGAGAGGGGAGGAAGGTTGCATTGAGCAGGAAGGCGGGCAGAGATGCGGAGAGTGTTGCAAAGGCACTCATGGTCCACTGACTGGAGTGCAGAACAACAGTCGGCACTGGGGGTCGGGTTGGTTGTCCCTGGCACCACAAATGGCGCACACACGTTCAGGTTATTAAGTGATACAGAGCAAGTCATTTGTCCCTGACATTCAATCACTCCGCTTTGAAGCACGATTGCTAGCAGAACAAGGGAAACAATGAACTTCATGGCTGCCATATTCCTTCTTTAAATAACTGGCTGTCCAAAAGAAAAGTATTAGCTGAGTTATTGTATGTTGTTCCAGGAAGGAAGCGTAGGCTCCTATTTATAGTTATTAAGGAAAGAACGAAACATGAATGTACACGAAAATTAAGACCCTTCTCCATGAACAACCTAATACAAAGTTTTGATACACAGGTTTTTTGTGTTTAGTCACACATTTTGTAATTACAAAATTGTTATCCTAAGTTTTGATACACAGTTTTTTTGTGTTTAGCCACAAATTTTGCAATTACAAAATTCTTACTTAATTAGCTCTAGGTAAAATTGGCCTTTAATTTGCGAAAGATTGATATGCAACACTTACACCGAATGATACAGCAATTTGCGTATATTGGGACCAAGTAACCAACTGCTAACCTCTCTTAATACACTGGCTCAGTGAGCTTTATAACTTAATAACTGCATCATGGAACTCAAGCTCATCTCTTCAACAAGAAAGAATTTGAGCTCTATTCAATGTCGTTAATTTCCTAAACCATTTGAATATGTTGGAGTTTGATTTGCTCGATATATAACAAGCTTTGATCATATCTAGCATCATCAGAGCAATTTCTATCCTGAAATCTAGCTAACAATAGTTGTAAAAATTAAAGATGAATTAATGACCCTTAGAAAATGGATATTTTCTGCTCCACTTGTTCGATGGAAGCCATGCACATTGTCTCACTTGTTAATTTTAAGATCTCAACGGTTTAGGTTTATCAAGAATTTACCCTACTGTTAATACTTATGAATTGTGTTGTGTTTTCTGGCAGTTGAGTAATACGAATCATCTTGAATACCAGAGTTTAATTAGATATTCTGATCAAAATGGGGTTACAAACATTTCAATCGCTTCTCTCCCAACCCAAAAAAAGAAAATTAGATGGGCATGCATATATGATAGGTTATTTGACGTATTTAGAGTGATTTTGGCTGGAGATATTTGGATATATATAAGATTTGGAATGAGTCAAATTAAAATAATAGTTGAAATTTTATGGTGATTTCACTACTTTAAATACGCTAAAAACCGACCAAAAAAATCGATCAAGGTTGGTCGGTTATGGCCAATTACCGATCAAAACGCGACCATTAGGGTGATGGTCGGAATGGCTTACCGACCAAAGTTGGTTGGTAGCTTAAAACGACCATCTGACAATTTTAATTACTTACCGACCAACTTTGGTCAGAAATATATTTTATTAATTTAATTTTACAGATCAAAGTTGGTCGGTTTAACTAAATTATGATTTTTTTATTAATTATTATATTAAAAAAAACCGACCAAATTTGGTTTGTAACTGAAAATATATATATTTTTAAAATTATTAAAATTAAACATTACCGACCAACTTTGGTCAGTAACCTCAACAGTGCTGGCAAAATACCGACCAAAGTTGGTCGGTAATGTTGAATTCTGGGAATTCAATGTTCATTAACCGACCAACTTTGGTCGATATTTTGGAATAAATTTATTTTTTATTAAAAACCGACCAACTTTGGTCGATTTTTGTGGGTTTAATTTTGGCATAAAATGTTTGTTTTGGCAGCTATACCACATGCCAGCATACCAATACACCTAATAACAACATAATTATAACAATAACAACAACAACACAACAACCAAAACATTCAATAAATACATTAAAGCTAACAAATTGAAGTTCAATTGAACATACAAATCCAAAACCTAGTTAAAACTAATTACAACTAGTTCAAAACTGATTCTGTTTGTCTAGTTCAAAGTATATAAAAATCAAGGGGTGTTTTCTACAACATCATCATTACCGTCTGATGAACGTTCATTTACAAGACAGTATAGAGAATGGTCTTGTGGAGGACGGAAAGAACGATCACGAGAAGGACGGGAGGAACGATCACGAACAGGACGGGAGGAACAATCACGTGGAGGTCGAGCCTCTGGCGATGACTCATGTGACCGGGGCAACGGAAAAGCTCCACTAGATATGAGAGTTCTGATCTGAGCTTGCATGCCAAGGAATTGAGCATCTCTAAGCCTTTCTCTTTCCTTGGCCGCTTCTAGATCGAATATGAGCTTTGTCACTGTCTCCCGCATAGCAGAGAGGCTCTCCCTATTAAGTTACTCGCCTTGCGGTGAAGTCCCTATTCCTTGCATTCCACACTTATATAGATGGAATTTTTTAGTAGGAAGCCCGTATACCTTCCCCCATTTTGGACCGCCAACAGACTCCAACCATATTCTTTCAGCATCCTCGCCCGAAGGTTGGGTTGGCTCGCTCGATTTAGCAGCTGGCTGACTACTGATGAATTCTTCGCGTTACTTTGGTAGAGACCCTATATTATTTTAAATTAAATCAGTATTTCAAAATTTTTATAAAAGTAAATTATAATACTTAAAGAAAATTGAAAACTTACATATACAGTCGAGGCCCGGTCCTCGACCCACCTATCTTGATCCTCTTCTTTCTTCTTCTTCACAATATGCATCTCCTTGAATAGCTCGTCGTGGCTCATTGGACGCCCATACTTCTTTTCCTGAAAATAAATTAATTTAGTTAATAAACAGAATAGATATACTTAGAAAAGTAAAATAATTTAAGCAGTTACGTACCAATCTTCTTTTTATTGTCCCTAGGCTGATCGCACCTCCAGTGTGCAAGGAGCCTCTCTTCTCGGATGCGTGAGCTTTCTTTCCTTTTTTGCTCCTCTCTAAGAACTTCGCGGTAAGCCATTACCTTTTCAAATCATTCCACAAATTCTCAAATAACCATCCAGGCCTCTTGTTCTTCTTCTAGCATCCGAGAAAGCATCCGCCAATCTCTTGCAAGCTTTATGATGAAAATTTTCAGCCACTTCCGCGCTATAGCGGTCTTCCCATACACACTTGCTCTGTATTTAAAAAATTAAATATTAGATGGAAACATCATAAATATAAATTATTAAACTGTTTAAAAGAACATTTATACCTTAAATTGATTGAAAATTTGCTCCTTCAGCGAGAATAGGCAATCAGTCCAAGTCGCATAAGGGCCATCATAAAGTTTTCTGATGGCAATTATCTTCTTAGTCTTAATACTCGGCCTGAACCTGCAATTTAACAATAAAAATACATTAATATCTTAGTAAAAATGTTACAAATCAATAGACGCAAAAATAACAAATAACACTTACCCATCACCCTCAGGGACTATGATGATCCTGCCATATCGATCATAATGCACTACCTCGTTATCATCATCCGAAGCATGTGTATCAGAGGCATGTGTAGGCGGTGTAGGCAGGTTAGAGCTACTGCCTCGCATGCGAAGGCCTGCAATAGATGGAGTCAATGATGAAGATGGCAGCGATCCCTGTGACTGCAACATAGCTGGATGCGACCCAAGTGGATGTGATACTGATGGCTGTGACCCGAGTGGATGTGACATGGATGGATGCGGTCCATGTGGCTGTGATATGTAGGGATGTGATCCACGTGGATGTGATGTAGATGGCTGCGATGCAGATGGCTGTGATGCAGCTGGACTGTATGTCGAACGTATAGTCCTATGGTCCTGTGATGGAAGACTTGGTGTCTGAATGAAGGTGTAAGACTCGTGATACTGTGGTAGCTCAGTATAGCCGTGTGGTGGAGGATAAGACATAGGCATCTCTGAAAAGGGTGGACAAGAGGGACTATTATTTTCTACCCTCCTCTTTCCATTCCTACCCTTTTCTCGACCCCAAGAACTAGTAGGATCATTGTTACCTTGACCCTTGCCTGCCATCTGCATAATATAATACACATTTAGATTGAAACATATAAGAAACTAGATATAAAACGAGAGTGCTTTAAAAAACCAAACTTTTAATCCTCATCGACGTATTGTTCCTCGTCCCAGAATTCTTAGTCCTCACTTGTTTGAGCTTCATCAGTTGATTCTTTGCCCTCATTTTCTATAATTGTTACTTCATTTATATCAACTTCTTCCAATATGCGTTCAGGATGTTCCAAATTATTTTCTAACTGATCGTCCACTATTTGGTGAACACTGGAGATATCGTTTTGATATGCAACATCCAACACATTCTCGACTTCCACCCTACATACTATGCTTAGTTTTTATTACAACCCACCAATCGGACTTATTCTGCCGCAATGCATAAGGAGCATAATACACTTGCCTAATGTTATGTGCAATTATGAAAGGATCATAGCGATCATACTCCCTCATATGATTAACCTCAAGTATGTTATATTGGTGGTGTACTCTTATACCTCTTACTGGATTTGGGTCAAACCATTTGCATCTAAAGAGTATCAATTTCTTATATGGACAACCTGTATATTCTAGTTCTAATATTTCTTTGACCATACCATAATAATCAATATCTCCAACTTGGTTTCCATCACCACCTTGAACCCACACCACGGTGTTGTTGCTATTATTATATTTAGAGCAATCTTCTGTATGAAACTTATAACCATTCACTACGCACTTAGACATTGTTGTGACCTGAAGTCCAAGTCCCCGAGATATATCTTTTAAAAATTGATTTACACAATTATTTGGATTATTTACCTACATAGTGTTAAAAAAATTCATAAGTTAGCACAACTTATGAATCAATTTTTATACACTCACTACGTGTGTGTGTGTGTGTGTGTGTGTATATATATACATACATACTTACAAACTGTTTGAACCACATATCAAATCTCGTATATACAACATTATGGCCAAATTGACCCACGAAGTGACTGTGACACACCAAATATTTTTAGTAGTTGCATCAATATGTAATCATAGTAAATTTTACATTTTCATAACTAATAAATCAATATTTACTTGAGAAATGGTACCACTTTGGGACAATTTAGCAACACATGAAGTGTAGCTGACTTGTACTCTATATCACTCAAACTTCTTTTTCTAACATCCTTAAAATATCAGCTTAGTTGATTGAATATGGACATTGGTGGATATAATAGATCACGCACGCATTCGACTGTGTGCCTATTGGGCCTATTCCTAGAACATGGCATATAGATCCTTCAATCCTTTTCCTCTGCTTAACAAATTGTTTACATTTGTCAATTGTCCTACATAATGTCATGTTAGCCAAGAACATTCAAATAAAACAGAATATTACATCAAACTTATAATATTACCTCTCAAAGGGATACATCCATCTGTATTGAACAGGCCCTCCAAGTCGTGCCTCGTGTACAAGGTGTATTGGAAGGTGTTCCATCACATCAAAGCAACCACATGAAAATATTTTTTCCATCTTACTAGAAGTTACACGAATGTTTTGATCCATCCGAAACAAGTTTTCTTCCCTTAATGTGGTTGAACACAAGTCCTTGAAAAACAAACTAATCTTTGTGATGAGTTTCCAGATTCTTTCAGGAAAACCACAAAATTCAATAGGCACTAAGGTCTCCATGAAAACATGGCAGTCATGACTTTTCAAATGGCTCAACTTCCCTACCTCCATATCTACCTTTTTTCCAAAATTCGACGTATAACCCTCAGGCATCTTCAATTTCGTAACCCAATCACAAATTTGTCGTATTTCCTCCAAAGTGAATGTGTAACTTGCTTTGGGATTGAACACCTTACTATTGTTTGCTGTCTGCAAGTATAATTCAGGCCGCCTGCAATATTCTTGTAAGTCCATTCTAGCCTTCGGGTTATCTTTTGTCTTACCTTTAACATCCATCACTGTGTTGAATAAACTGTCAAAATAATTCTTCTCAATATGCATGACATCAAGGTTGTGTCGGAGAAGATTATCCTTCCAATAAGGCAACTCCCGAAATATACTCTGTTTCGTCCAATTATGATTAACACCATATCCTGGGAATCTATAAGGTGGAGCCTCAGTAACTTTACTGAAGTTCTGGACTCTCTCCCAAATTTCCTCACCGAAAGTATCGGAGATGGAGAATCGTATTCCACTTTATTCTTTTTGAATGCATTTTTCATCCTTATAAACTCATGATCATTGGGCAAGAATTGACGGTGACAATCAAACCATGATTGCTTTCGATCATGTTTCAAAGTGAACGCTTTACTATTTTCCATGCAGTAAGGACAAGATAGCTTCCCAGCAGTTATCCACCCAGACAACATTCCATACGCAGGAAAATCGTTAATAGTTCACATTAAATTAGCACGCAAATTGAAATTCTGCTTGTTTGATATGTCATATGTTTCAACACCATCATATCACAATTGTTTTAGCTCATCAATCAAAGGCTGAAAATATACATCAATCAAAATTTTCGGATTACGTGGACTGGGGATAATACAATTTAAGAATATATATGGACTAGTCATACACAACTTAGGTGGTATATTATAAGGTGTAAGAAAGACAGGCTAACATGAATATGGTGTCGCATATATAGAAAAAGGCGTGAAGCCATCCGCACAGAGACCTAACCGAATGTTCCTTGGTTCACTAGCAAAATCTGGATATGTTCTATCGAAGTGCTTCCAAGCTTCTCCATCTGAAGGATGACACATAACACCAGGTGGTCTTCTATTTTCAAAGTGCCATCTCATATGAGGAGCATAACTCATCGACGCATATAACCTCTTTAACCTAGGTGTAAGAGGTAAATAATGCATCACCTTGACAACGACCATATTCCCGCTGGAAAGCCTCTTGAAACGAGTCTTTTTGCAAAATTTACAACTGTCTAAAGTTGCATCATCTTTATAATATAACATGCAACTATCTTCACAACAATCAATTCTCATGGACAAAAGTCCTAACTTAGAAACCAATCTCTTTGCCTTATATTAGGGTCAACTAGTTCACTCATAAGGTCAATGAAAGAGTTCATGGCTGCTTGAGAAATATTCCAATCAAATTTGATACTTAGTAATCTAACTGCAACAGACAACTCAGAGTGCGGACTTCTTTCACGTAGTGGACGACTAGCTTCCTCTAACTGTTCATAAAAATATTTTGCATCATCATTAGGAGTTTGTTTAACATTTTCATTGGACTCACCCTCGAAGTGCATCCCAAAAGCATCCGCAACCATATCCTGAATTCTAGAATCAAGATATGTATTCTCCACCGATCTACTACTTTCATCAACAACCATGTTATGAAATATCCCACGGCTACCATCGATCTCTCCATTATTAGTCCACACAAAGTAATTCTCTATAAACCCCTTCCTATAAAGATGAATCTTAACATCCTCCGGTTTTTTAAACTTCATACAATCGCACCTGACACAAGGGCACCTAATTACTCCCTCACTTTGGTATGGTGGAAGTGACATTGCATGTCTAATAAAGTCATCAACCCCTTCTACAAATCTCCCGCAATCCCCGCTGATTAGGATAATTCCTATTGTACATCCAAGTACGATGTTCCATTTATACAAATAAAACAAGAACAAATTAATTTATTCTACAATTATAAATTAATTAAATCTTTTTTAGTTAATTCAAGATAATTATTTTTTCCTAATTACACCAATTTATATCCTACGAATTTAAACATAAACTAAAAGTT
Organism: Nicotiana paniculata; assembly: GCA_005239505.1. Taxonomy (NCBI): domain Eukaryota; kingdom Viridiplantae; phylum Streptophyta; class Magnoliopsida; order Solanales; family Solanaceae; genus Nicotiana; species Nicotiana paniculata. Next base: position 101,648 of record ML363128.1, on the reverse strand, counting down.
CAATTTATATCTTAAAAGTTCAATTCATATCTAAAAGGTCCAATTCATATCCTAAAAGTTCAATTCATATCCTAAAATTTCAATTTATATCCTAAAAGTTCAATTTATATCCTAAAAGTTCAATTTATATCCTAAAAGTTCAATTCATTTCCAAAAGATCCAATTCATATCCTAAAAGTTTAATTTACATTCTAAAAATTTAATTTATATCCTAAAAGATCAATTCATATCCAAAAGGTCCAATTCATATCCTAAAAGTTCAATTCATATACTACGAGTTTAAACATAAACTAACTAAACTAAAGAAATTCAACCCATAAACTAAAAGTTCGATTCACAAGAACAAATCCTAAACCTAGATTCTAACTAAACTATTCAAGACAATAAAAAGTTAATAATTCAATTCTAACTAACTATTTAAGACAATAGAAACTCAAAATTGAAACACTCATCAATTAAAACTAATTCATAACTAATTGAATAATTAACAAAGCTAATTAAAACAAGACCTAAACCCTAGTCCTCAATAAAATACAATGTTCAAATAATTGAAACACTAATCAATTGAAACTAACTAACAAAACCTAGAAATAACAAAGAAATGTGTTGTAATTGAAACCTAGAATTTTTAGGAGGTGGAGAAGGAGAGGGGCGGCAGTGGCAGTGGCGATGATGGCAGTTGGGCGGTGGCGATGCGGGGTGGGGAATGAGATTTTGAGGGAAATAGAGAAGGAGAGGGGAAGGTATTGTGGGAGGAGTTATGGGAAATTTGAGGAAGAAAGGTGTCACGACCCATTTCCGGAGTCGTGATGGCGCCTGTCGTGGAACCAGGAAAGCCACCCATTTTATCTAACTAAATACAATTTCCAATAAAATATCCTTCTTAACAAGTTTGTGGATAATAACAATAATAAATCAAAATATGGAAACCAGTTTATGAAATTCAAAACCCAAATCCTACAAACCCTGGATCCAGTGTCACACAGTCATGAGCGGCTAGTACTTAATACAACCAAAAAGAAATGACCAACATAGTCTGAAAATAAATACGACGGTAGAAAAAGAAAAGAAGATGAGATCACAGTCGCCAGCTGCTACCTCGTCAACTCTCATGAAACTGCTGCTACTCAATCACTAGAGCTGAATCCCGTTGTACCTGGATCGGCACACAAGGTGCAGGGGGTAACGTGAGTACACCAACTTAGTAGTAACGAAACCAAACTACAGGCTGAGAGGTAGTGACAGACTAAACCTCCGATAATTCCAACAACAGTATATAACTTGGACATGACAGTAATATGTCAGGAAATAAACATGATGCATCAACATATGTCTGTAACTCTGTATACTAGCATGAATTCGTATGGAATCAAGAATGATGTATACCCAGTAATCAAACTCTCATAAGGTGGTCCACTCAATACTAGAATATGGCCTCCCGGCCCAGGGAAGTCTATCCCGGATATTACATAAACACAAGTGACACTGTCACCTAGTACTGAGGAAAAAGGCCGATCCAGCCACCACAGAGAAGATCCATCTCCGGAACATAATAGCCACGGAGGAAATCCATCTCCGGAACATAAGACCCACGGAGGAAATCCATCTCCAGAACATAAGACCCACAGAGAAGATCCATCCCCGGAACATAATACTCGGACAAGATCCATGTCCAGGGAAATCCATCCCTCAATATCTGTACGCTCACTGGGGGTGTAAAGACTCCGGAGGGGCTCCTTTCAACCCAAGCGCTATATCAAGCCAACGAAAGCATGATTCCAGGATCGCTACGGTGTGCAGTCCGACCTCATAACTATCTCAAAACCAGGCTCCAAGCCTCACTCAGTCAGTATCTTCCAGTCACACTCACAATGCTCTAACATATGAAAATCAGTCCAAACCAATGATAATATAGAATAAACTAGCAACTTACGAGACTGAGGCATGAAACATATACTATAACAGGATTGAGTACATGAAAATAATAATCATAAATAGAGACAGCAATAATCGACCGTTCCGGTCTGAACATATCGGCGTGAAGCCTTAACATTTATACTTAGCATGATTTCTATTTCGTTCAAGGTAAATACCACCTTCACAGTACAAATATAAACCTGAGATAACCATTAGACAGTGCCATGGGATGAGCCAGGCTACAAATATTTGGTTTACGCCCGCATGCCCGTCACTTGGCAAATGGTTCACCTTAATTAACATCATATATCAAATGGTTTGGGGTTTCAAACCCTCAGTTCCAAGTTTAGAAGCATTACTTACCTCACAATCGGCAAATATACTACTCCGCAGTGCCCTTGCCTCTAAATTCGGCCTCCGAGTGCTGCAAATCTACCAACAATCAGATGTATATCATTATAATATGCTAAGGAACTAATCCCAATCGAAATGTATAAAAAATACTCAAAAATTCCGATTTGTCAAACCCGACCCTCTGAGCCCACGTCCCGAAACTCATAAATTTATATACAAAAGTGTTCTTCATCATCTCAAGAGTCCGTACATATAAAGAACACTAAATTCGGAGTCCAAATGACCCATCAAATCTCTATTTTTAAAGACTCTAAATCCCAAGCCCTAATTACCCAATTTGCACTGATTTTTCCCTAATTTCCCTCCATAAATCTGACATTTAATCACATATAAACGAGTTTAGAATCCAAAAACCTTACCTCAATGAAGAACAATCGAATCCCCTCTTCAAAACCTTCCAAAAGCTTCAAACCTAGATGAAATATTGAGAAAAATGGCTAAAATTCGCGAAGGCATGTTTTTATACTCTCTGAACAGTGGTTTCGCACCTGAGACCACTTACGCGCACCTGCGGAACCGCACCTGCGTTCCCAGGTGCGCACCTGCGGAAAGACCCCAAAGTCCTCAGCCTCTGCACCTGCGCTCAACCTCCCGCACCTGCGGCTTCGTAGGTGCGACGATTACCTCGCACCTGCGGAAATCCTTCAACCAGCCAAACTTCCGCATATACGGAGCTTCGTCTGCTCCTGCGGGCCTGCACCTGCGACTCTTCTGTAGGTGCGAAAACACCAGCACCAGCTACTTCAGCAACATCAATTATGCTCCAAACTCCTCGTTAACCACCCAAAATCATCCCGAGCCCCTCGGGACCCCAACCAAACATACCAGCGCATCATATATGATCATTCAAACTTAGTCGAGCCTCCAAAACATAAAACATAACATCAAAACCCCAAAAACACATCGAATTTAAGTCTATGAACTTTGAATTTTCTAAATTCCACCAACGATGCCGAAACTACCCAAAACAACTCCAATTGCCCTGAAATTTTGCAGACATATCCAAAATTACATTACAAACCTGTTTTAACTGTCGGAATTCCATTCCGGCCCCGATAGCCTATTTTCCACTGCCAACCGAAAATCGCCAAATACTAACTTTCGCCAATTCAAGCCTAATTCTACACCGGACATCACAAAAATATTCCGAACACGCTCCTAAGTACCAAATCACCTAAAGAAGCTATCCGGGCCACAAAATCTGCATTCCGAGTTCGTTTCCAATAAGTTAACTCTCAGTTGACTTTTCCCATTATAAGGCTATCTTTAAATACTAAGTTACTGAATTCTCATTTAACCATTCCGATTTCAAGCCTATTGAATCTAACACATCAATAATAGAATAACCAATCCATGACAAGTCAATGAAAGCAATAAAAATGCAAGTTCTACGTAACGACAGATCGAATCGTTACATTCTCCCCCACTTAAACATACGTTCGTTCTCGAACATGCCTAGAGTTGTTCCAACACCACCAAAAATTGTTGTGTAATCTTCCATGCACATATTCGGAGGTGATCCCATGTCACTTTACCCCATCTACGTCCGATAACACAACATAACTGAAATTTCATTATCAAATCCTGACCCATAGACCTTAAAACCAAGTTTCCACTTCTGAAATAATTTACAAGTTCAAATTTCCATGACTATAAGCTAAAATAGTCTGAACACGTTGTATTAACCCACATCCGTAACTCAAGATGAAATCAAATACTATACCGCGTGGCTCAACCACTCATAGCGATAACTCCTAACCACAACAGCTGTTCAAACAAATCAATATCGGTACATACCCTCTTATCAAACCATGCCTCGTTCTGACACTTCCATATACCGCCGATGATGAAAGAAACACGTATAACCCAGTAACCATTCGCCCGATCAGTATCAATACCATCCAGAGCCATAACTTGTGCAACTTGTGCACTCAATAACCACATACCAAGAGTTGAATTCATTAAATAAAGAAGACTCGCACGAGAGGGCTATCCTGCTACTAACACTTACCATTACCAAATCATACTAAAAGCCTGATACACATCGTGAAACCATATCACACAAATCCGACACCAAGGATCATACCTCTACCTAACCAAGCTGCAAAGCGTGATCCCATCCAACCGTTGGACCACATGACACACTCCAAACCACCTTGCTCAAAATCAATAACCATGCCAAATTCGACATCGATTACTCAAAGTGCATTTCCATAATCACGGGAGAAAATCGGACGATACCATGCCACCCGAACCAGCAATAACGTGACCAACACGTCTCATTCCTAATAAGCCCAATTAGGACCGCACCCTATGCATATACAACCAGTGATCACAACTCCTCGAACACTGAAAGGTAACTCATAGATAACTCCAAAGCACGAATAATCTCAATGACAATCAAATGGTACATCCCTTAACAATAGCATTTCGGAGTCAACAATTTCGACTCGGTGCAGACCACACACCCATACCGGCCTACCAATAACTCTAAGTCAACTCTGGTCACCCACAACAGGTAGATAACTCTCCGAACGTTCATAATGACTGAATCATGACATATACTAATACCTAACTAGCTTGCTCGCATCCTCGTAGTTCATAACTACAAAAATAATCTGTTCATGAAAACTCCCAATCTCAAAATCCATGAGGTGCACCAATTACCATATCTGATCCCAATTCCACCGCTCAAATGTATAACACGACCCTAATACTTTATCATTCCACGAGGGATACCCCCATAATTCCTCTGTGTCACCAAGAAACCTTGAATATCAACAGTCGATCCAACAAAAGAGTGTCGTAACACCAATGAAGCACCCTTATTCAACATATTGCCTTAAACACATTGTCCTTAATGAATGTATACTCTCATCCAGCCACCCAATAGTGGTATTCTTTACCTAATCATCTGAAGCTGCCAGTCCTGACCTTCCTTACGGAACTGAACCGTGACCTCACATATGCCACTCTCCACTATACACAAAATACCGCATACGCCATGCAATCCTATATGCTTCCTTCCTAGCCACAACAACTACGTACCCAGCTAGCCAAGAACTTTCCATTTGATCCCATCTAGAAACAAAATCACTAAAAATCACCTGGCCCTTATGCCCGTAGAAATATACATCTCCAACCGTGGTAGAAACCATTAAGAACTCCCGAATCACACTTGTACAACACCAAACCGCCAGGACTGAATCCTTCTAACTCAACCAAGCTAAGCATGCCACCAAATTCCAAGAGAATTGCTAATAAACACCTGTAACAACTCATTATCTTATAAACACCCAAAGAACTAACCATATCCCTTATTATCCCGATCCAACCTACTACCAAGCTGTCCTATCTATTCAAGTTTCTTCTGACTTACCTTCGAATTGATACTTCTTCTTGCCATAATACCACAATTCTCAATCCCGACTCACCGCACGAAACCCAAGTATAAAAAATATACAGTCTAAGGCTCATAGGCCGCTGAATACTCCCTCAATTATCCCCAAATGCACCACATTAGAAATACTTACCCTGAAGAGACTTGCTACGAATTTAAAGTCATTACCTTAACTTTCCTGATACTGGTGGATAGAATCCATGATAATGCAAATACACCACAAGCCTTGACACCTTTCCCGTAATCTCAGTTCTAGCTCTTCTCACACCTTGAAGATCCTTGATCGCTACTTATAACCTTAAATCCGTTTGAACCATTCTCGAACGCCATTTACTCTACGAAATTTCAATTACACTAACCAAGTAAACAGAACGACCTGACCCCGCTTGCAATCCACATACTAGGAAGGTAATGCACACCTTTGAAGCAACAAGAACGCTCATACATTGCACATTATACACTTACCTGTACAACTTCATCGTACAATGAATTCCACCATCCGTAAAGTACATTACAACTTGTATCGAAGAAATTTCCATTACTCGAGTCATTCCCAGACTCCACCTCTGCAGGTCATAACTAATTCACCAATATACCTCGAATTGAAACCAATACAACACATAATAATGTAATCAACTTATCAATAACGAACTCCCCCACTTGGCTCAAAGCCAAGGATCACGACAAACAAGACTATGCCCACACATTATCACTGCCACCATGCTGTGGTGGGATTCAACTAAATCCTCCATAAGCTTATATGACCCAAACCATCTAACACTCAAATCAATTTCCAATCTCGCATCCACCATTATGATGGTCATGCCAACTCCCACAAGCGATCTAAACGCAATTTGCAACATGCATCATTTACTGATAGGGAGAACTTACTACATATAAACATAAGGCTCACACACGTCAGGACAGCCCGCAGGAGATACCCCTACCTGCTAAATCTCAAAATATTATCTCCCTATACACTTATCAATATCATAGCTATCACACAATCACTATAACTTCCTACAGTAGAACTTAACCACTACCTGCCCTCGAGACATCCCATAAGCGGTATAAAAACCTGAAGCTGATGGAAATACTAACACTGGAGCTGTGGTCAAGGAATTCTTGAGCTTCTGGAAGCTCCACTCACACTCATCTGACCACATAGATACCCTCGCTGGACACCACGTGTCCCTAGAATGCTACTGAACTAAGCCAATAATTCACACTTGGAGAACTTCGCATAAAACTTCTCCTCCCTATACCCTTGTAATACCATCATCAAATGCCGAGTAGGCTATCCCTGGCTACGAGAGTACGACAGGATGCCATCAATAAATACAATAACAAAGGAGTTATAACACGACTGAATACACCATCAATCGAATACATGAACGCTGCGGGGGCATTGGTCAACCCAAAAGACATCACTAGGAACTCATAACACAATAGAAAAATCTACTTCACTCCACACCTAAACCACACGGGAGGTCCTTCAATACACTCACAACTCGAAGTCGTATCCTAAATCAATATAGACGTCAAATACTTAATGGTCCTTGCCACATTTCCCGCTAGTCCATTCTTGTCACAATCAAACAACCTGAAAACAGCTAACTATCAATCAAACTCACCACGTAGTCATCTAATCACAAAGTTCCATCAATAAGGACACCAACGGACCTATAAGTCCCCAATACATATGCTCACACAATGAAATCTCGGCACTCAAGCTACAAACAAAAAATCCGTCCTCAAGTCCTCCAGACTGGCCCAAAGCATGCTAAAATCTCATCCCATTCATGGAAGTCACAAACCATCGATACACGACTGATACCGAGCGCTCACATGCGCATTTGAATACATGAAAGGAGTTCAAAGAATTACACTTCGGGTTGAATAAATGGATTCGCACGACAAGAGTTCGAGAATGTGAGATTTTTCCTAAAGGTTCTGCAGCCTCTCGAAGATAAGTACAGACGTCTCCGTACAGTTTCGCAAGACTCTACTAAACCTGCTCATGACCGGTGAGACCTATTTAACCTAGCGCTCTGATCCCATCTTGTCACGACCCATTTTCGGAGTCGTGATGGCGCCTGTCGTGGAACCAGGCAAGCCACCCATTTTATCTAACTAAATACAATTTCCAATAAAATATCCTTCTTAACAAGTCTGTGGATAAAAATAATAATAAATCAAAATTTGGAAACCAGTTTATGAAATTCAGAACCCAAATCCTACAAACCCCGGATCCAGTGTCACACAGTCATGAGTTGCTAGTACTTAATACAACCAAAAAGAAATGACCAACATAGTCTGAAAATAAATATGACGGTAGAAAAAGAAGAGAAGATGAGATCACGGTCGCCAGCTGCTACCCCGTCAACTCTGATGAAACTGCTGCTACTCACTCACTAGAGCTGAATCTAGTTGTACCTGGATCTGCACAGGTGCAGGGGGTAACAGGCGGAGTGTTTCACGCGTTAGCTGGGCCCCTGATCCGCGTAGACCAAGGGCGAACACTCATCGTTTACGGCATGGACTACCAGGTGAGTACACCAACTCAGTAGTAACGAGACCAAACTATAGGCTGAGAGGTAGTGATAGACTAAACCTCCGATAATTCGAACAACAATATATAACTTGGATATGACAGTAATATATCAGGAAATAAACACGAATCATCAACATATGTCTGTAACTCTCTATACTAGCATGAATTCATATGGAATCAAGAATGATGTATAATCAGTAATCAAACTCTCATAAGGTGGTGCACTCAGTACTAGAATACGGCCTCCCGGCCTAGGGAAGTCCATCCCGGATATTACATAAACACAAGTGACACTGTCACCTAGTACTGAGGAAAAAGGCCGATCCAGCCCCCACAGAGAAGATTCATATCCGGAATATAATACCCACGGAGGAAATCCATCTCTGGAACATAAGACCCATGGAGGAAATTCAGCTCCGGAACATAAGACCCACGGAGAAGATCCATCCCTGGAACATAATACTTGGACAAGATCCATGTCCAGGGAAATCTATCCCTCAATATCTGTGAGCTCACTGGGGGTGTAAAGACTCCGGAGGGGCTCCTTTCAGCCCAAGCGCTATATCAAGCCAACAAAGACATGATTCCAGGATCGTTGCTGTGTGCAGTCCGACCTCATAACTGTCTCAAAACTAGGCTCCAAGCCTCACTCAGTCAGTATCTTCCAGTCTCACTCACAATGCTCTAACATATGAAAATCAGTCCAAACCAATGATAATATAGAATAAACTAGCAACTTACGAGACTGAGGCATGAAACATATGCTATAACAAGACTGAGTACATGAAAACAATAATCATAAATACAGACAACAATAACCGATCGTTCCGGTCTGAACATATCGGCGTGAAGGCTTAACATTTATACTTAGCATGATTTCTATTTCGTTCAAGGTAAATACCACCTTCACAGTACAAATATCAACCTAAGATAACCATTAGACAGTGCACTGGGATGAGCCATGCTACAAATATTCGGTGTACGCCCGCGTGCCCGTCACTTGGCAAGTGCGTCACCTTAATTAACATCATATATCAAATGGTTTGGGGTTTCGAACCCTCAGTTCCAAGTTTGGAAGCGTTACTTACCTCAAAACCGGCTAATATACTACTCCGCAGTTCCCTTGCCTCTAAATTCGGCCTCCTAGTGCTCCAAATCTACCAACAATCAGATGTATATCATTATAATATGCTAAGGAACTAATCCCAATCGAAATGTATCAAAAATACTCAAAAATCCCCATATTGGTCAAACCCGACCCTCCAGGCCCACGTCCCAAAACTCAAAATTTTTTTATACAAAATCGTTCTTCATCATCTCACGAGTCCGTACATATAAAGAATACTAAATTCGGAGTCCAAATGACCCCTCAAATCTCCATTTTTAAAGACTCTAAATCCCAAGCCCTAATGACCCAATTTGCACTGATTTTCCCTAATTTTCCAAAATAAATCTGACCGTTAATTACATATAAATAAATTTAGAATCCAAAAACCTTACCTCAATGAAGAACTATCGAATCCCCTCTTCAAAACCCTTCCAAAAGCTTCAAAACCGGATGAAATATTGAGAAAAATGGCTAAAATTCGCGAAGGCATATTTTTATACTCTCTGAACAGTGGTTTTGCACCTGCGACCACTTACGCGCACCTGCGGAACCGCACCTGCGTTCCCAGGTGCGCACCTGCGGAAAGACCCCAAAGTCCTCAGCCTCCGCACCTGCGCTCGACCTCCCGCACTTGCGGCTTCGCAGGTGCGGAGATTACCTCGCACCTGCAGAAATCCTTCAACCAGCCAAACTTCCACATCTGCGGAGCTTCGTTCGCTCCTGCGGGGTCGCACCTGCGGCTCCTCTTCCGCAGGTGCGAAAACACCAGCACCAACTATTTCAGCAACATCAATTATGCTCCAATCTCCCTGTTAACCACCCAAAACCATCCCTCATATATGATCATTCAAACTTAGTTGAGCCTCCAAAACATTAAACATAACATCAAAACCCCAAAAACATATCGAATTCAAGCCTATGAACTTTGAACTTTCTAAATTCCGCCAACGATGCCGAAATTAACCAAAGCAACCTCGATTGCCCTGAAATTTTGCAGACATATCCAAAATGACATTACGAACCTGTTCCAACTGTCGGAATTCCATTCCGACCCCGAGAGCCTATTTTCCAGTGCCAACCGAAAATCGCCAAAAACTAACTTTCGCCAATTCAAGCCTAATTCTATACCTGACATCACAAAAATATTCCGAACACACTCCTAAGTACCAAATCACCTAACGAAACTATCCGAGCCACAAAATCCGCATTCCGAAGTTGTTTCCCAATAAGTCAATTCTCAGTTGACTTTTCCCATTATAAGGCTATCTTTAAATACTAAGTTACTGAATTCTCATTTAACCATTCCGATTTCAAGCCTATCGACTGTAACACATCAATAATAGAATAACCAATCCATGAAAAGTCAATGACAACAATAAAAATGCAAGTTCTACGTAACGACAGACCGGGTCGTTACAAAAGGTAAGAAAAATGGGGGGAACCCGTTATTCCAATTCTGATTTCAGAATTACTGACCAAAGTTGGTCGGTAATTGTCACGACCCAAAATCCACTAAGTGTCGTGATGGCGCCGTACACCACTGTTAGCCAAGCCAACACCATATAACTAGTAAATTTTCGGTTTAGTATTTTTGAAATCATTTATTTTCATTACATTAAACAATAAATAATGAACTTCACCGAATAATAGTGATATCTTTTAACAAACTTAAATACTAAATAATCCCGTAGTCATCCCAGGACCCGGTGTCACAAGTGCATGAACAATTTTTAGGAATTTAAAATATACTACAATAACTGTCCGAAATACAAATTGGAAAGAAAAGAAAATACAATACTCTGAAGGAGACTCTGCTGGCTGCGGGTCGTCTCGAGAGATACAACTCACCTAAGTCTCCGTATCAAGTATGCCGCCGTGCCCAACGAGACCACTAGACATACATATTCCTGTGCAACAAAAATGCACATCAAGTTGTAGTATGAGTACGAAAAAAATGCGTACCCAGTAAGTATCATGTCTAAACTCGAAGAAGTAGTGACGAGAAGTCGACTTCGACACTTACTAGTGGTCCAATAATGTAATACCAATAATGTGAAAAATCATGAATTTTATAAGGGGACTGCAAACTCAATAATCATGAAGTAGGTAAACATTTCTTTTGTTAATAGAAATTCTTAAACTTATTTCCATATTTTTATTACATCCCCAGCCAACAAGGCCACATCAATTTTCAATTATTCCAAAAAAAAAAAAAAATAATCAAGCAAGTCATGCAAATCATATCGAGGTCGTATGGCCCGATCCAACATAATATTTAAACTGTGCACTGCCAGAGAGTCGAATGGCGTGAACCATAGATACATTTATTTACTGCCGATACACTCGGCCCGATCCAATCTATCTACTGCAGAGGCTCTCAACCCGATCCACAATTAACAACTTATTTCAAGAACACACAAATTTCCCATTTATGGTCAAGTATTTCATACAACCCGTCAAGTAAGTGAGTAAATCCTCATATAAACTTTTCTATAAATCTCTAACATCATTCAAGGTAATTACCTTGGCAAACAAGGGCACGAAATTTCAAATATAGCATGATACGGGTCCTAAACTACCCGGACAATAGCATACTAGTAGCTACGTAGGGATTCTCGTCACTTCGTACGTACGTAACCACCAAAAATAGGTTCAAACATGTATTTAATTCACCTACGGGGTTAACTCCCTCTTACAAGGTTAGAAAGGAGACTTACCTCACTCCGAAGTTCCATATTCGGCTCCCAAGCCCTTCCGACGACTCAAACGGATGCCCAACGCTCCAAGACTAGTCAATAATTGTGCGAACCCATAAATATATACTCGAATACTCATTATAATCCAATTTATAACAATTTCTAACCATGATCAAATAGTCGATAAAAATCATCCTCGGGCCCACGTGCCCGGATTCCAAAAATTTTCGAAGATAAACATTAACCATAACATCACAAACTCAAATATAATATTTATCTCAATTTCATATTCCAAAACCGTGGTCAAAATTCAAAAATATCATGTTTCTAGGTTTTCTTCAAAATCCCAATTTTTTTTCAAATTTTACATGTTTAAATCCATATATAATCCTTGCATTTAACCCATAACTAGAAGAAATCACTTACCTCTTGATGATGATGGAACCCCTTCTCAAACGCGCTCAAAAATCGCCTAAGGCCAAGTGGGAAATGAGGGAAATAGGCTAAGCTCGGAATAAAAATCCCTTGGTTCCAGTCGCATATGCCGCATTTGCGACAGGGAGATCGCAAATGCAACACTCGACTGAACTGGGCCATTTCGCAAATGCTATACAGGGTCCGCAAATGCGAACCCTTCAGGTCTCGCAAAAGCGACCCATTCGTCGCAAATGCGAACCATGCCCCCCAGCCGCCCAATTCGCAAATGCGAACATAACCTCGCAAATGCAATGACCGCATTTGCGACCAAGACATCGCAATTGCGATCGCACTAGCACCAGAAAATCCTACTTCTCAACAAAATGCTCCGAAGCTACTCCGAAACTCACCCGAGCCCCTGGGGGCTCCAAACCAAATACCCGCACAAGTCTAAAAACATAATACGGACTTGCTTGAGGCCTTAATTCAAACTTGATGAATTTTTGAAATTCAAACTTGATGAACTTTAGAAATTCAAACTTCTTCATTCGATGTCGAAACCTATCAAATCACGTCCAATTGACCTCAAATTTTTCACACAAGTCACGTTTGACATTGCGGATCTACTACAACTTTCGGAATCAGAATCCGATCCCAATATCAAAAAGTCCACTTCCGGTCAAACTTCTCAAGAAACTTCAAATTTCTAACTTTAGAAAAATGATTCCAAAACGATCTACGGACCTCCGAACATACTTTCGATCGTGCTCCCAATACCAGAATCACCATACAGAGCTATTCCTAGACGCAGAGTCCCAAACGGATATCGATAACACTGAAACGTACTTCAACCCAAATTTATGAATCTCTTCCAAAATGCCAACTTCCACAATAGACGCTGAAACGCTCCCGGGTCATCCAAAACTCGATCCGAATATACGAACAAGTCCGAAATCATCATATGAAGCTTATGGAACCTTCAAATCTCGATTCTGAGGCCGTTTACTCAAAGATCCAACCTTAGTCGATTCTTCCAACTTAAAGCTTCCGAAACGAGAATTCTTTTTACAAATCAACTCCAAAACTCCCGGAATTCAATTCCGACCATGCGTACAAGTCATAACACCTGAAGTGAAGCTGCTCATGGCCTCAAACCACGGAACGACGTGCTAGATCTCAAAACGACCGGTCGGGTCGTTACATTCTCTCCCACTTAAACATACGTTTGTCCTTGACCATGCTAAGAATTATGCGGGAGTGGTCTGAAATCACTGTTTAACACCTCGTGCACCTACCCGTGGTACCACAAGCAGTTGAGCACACTAGATTGATCAAATCTGAAGCTACCCTCTTTCTTTTAGCCAAATAAGTCTTAGAGCCAAATTCCAGCATCCGGAACCCTCCACTGGGTATGATGACCCAAAAGGTCATCCCGTGTATTTCTAGCTAATTCTATGTTCCGAGGTCGTGAAAACCTCCTTCTATCTCACCTCGATTTGCGTGCGCATCCCAGGCGTGTAGCCGGGAAGCCTTTATGTGAAAAAATGATTAAAATGATACATTTGTATTAGAAATTTGAATAAAGTTGACTTCGTTCATCGTTATTGATAAACGGACCCGGACCCATGATTTGATGGTCCCGAAGGGTCCGTAGGAAAATGTGGGACTTGGGCGTATGCCCGAAATCGAATTCCGAGGTCCCAAGTCCGAGAAATGAATTTTTAAAAGAAATTGTTTTTTGAAAAATATAGGAGATTTTGAAAATGAAATTCTACGTGAAAGCTGTGGTATCGGGCCCGTATCTTGGTTCTGGAGTCCGGTACATGTTCGATATAATATTTGTGTCATATCTGTAAAGTTTGGCAAGAAACGAACTTCATTAGATGTGATTCAGACCTTAATTGCAAAATTTGATGTTTAAAGAAGTTTTGAGGAATTTCATTGATTTTTTGTTTAATTCATCGTTTTAGTGTTGTTTTATGTGGTTTGAAACCCCGAGCGAGTCCCTGTTAGGTTATATGATTTGTTTGTGTGATTAAACAGGGTCCCGGGGGCCTCGGGTCTGAAGTCCTTCATCGCGATCGCCACGATCGCGATGTGTCTTTGCTGGTCGCCCAAATTTCCTCTTCGTGATCGCGTAAAGGCCTTCTCGATCGCATAGCTCCACCTTTTTTCCTTCCGCGTTCGCGTGAGCATCTTCGCGATCGCGTAGTACAATCCAGGCAACCTTCCTTTTTCCTCTTTGCGTTCGCATAACTGCATTCGCAATCGCAGAAGATAACCTACTCCTTATACGCGATTGCATAAGTTATTCCGTGATTGGTAGAGAATTTTAAGCCAGTAACCATTTCCTTCTACGCGATCGCGTTTTGTTTTTTGAGATCGCAAATAACAAAGCACTTGGCAGAACAATTTATAATCTCAAAATCAGGGTTAAGCCATTTTTAACATTTCTTGACTTCTAGAGCTCGGTTTTGGGCGATTCTTTGAGGGGTTTTCACAAAAATCTAATGGGTAAGTGTTCTTCCACTATAATTAATTATATTACATGAATTAGTTTTTATTTTTATCATTTAATTTGTGTTTTTGGTTGAGGGAATTGTGGGTTTTGAAAGAAAACTTCAAAAATGTAAAACCATGTTTTGAAAGACCAAATGATATCGGAATTGGATAGATTTAGTATGGGTGAACTCATATCGGAATGGTAACCGGAATTTGTAAAATTTGTCGGGTTCCGAGGTGCGGGCCCGGGGGTCGACTTTTGGGTCGATTTTTATAATTTTGTAAAGATTGAAACTTTATTATTCATAATAGTTCCTTATACGTTTTATGTGTATTTTGAAGTTGTTTTAGTTGATTGTGAGCCGTTCGGAGGCCTTTCCGCCCGTGAAGTCTATTTTTGAGTATCGGGTTGTCGTCCTTCAGGTAAGTATCTTGCCTAACCTTATGTGGGGGAACTACCCCTTAGGATTGAGTCTTCTTTGTTGATTGTAGTCCGTGTATACGAGGTGACGAGTGCGTACTCGGACTTATTTTCTAACAAATTGGCCTTTTAGGATTCGTAGGTTCTTATGTTACCTGTGTATGAGTTGTAATTGTTACGTTTGAATCCTTGGTTGTTAATTCCATCCTTTCCTGCTTAGATTATAATTACTTGCTTTTGGATTCCTTTGTTGGCTATTCGATCTTAATTGGCTTAATTGAATATCTTACCGCTCTTATCTTCATGCTATACTTGCTTCCTAAAACTGCCAAATTGACTATACTAGTGTTATCTAGCTTTATAGTTGTTTAGCCGTAGTTAGAATATCCGTTCGTTGGTATCAAGCATGCCCGTGAGTCTTACATTGTGCTTTATATGATTTTTCCCTTATGTGTTACTTGGACCTAGTTGATAAACATTTAGGTTGTTGGTGTTTTCTTGATGTTGCCTATTATTGTGCCCTTGTTTGAGCTGGGATTTATTTCGTAAAGTTAATTATTTAGGCGAGATTGGTTATAGTTGTTTCCCTTGCCGGGATGATGTTGTTTTCATTGTTGACTCCCTTTCCGGGATGGTATGATTTCTATTATTGTTTATATTGTCAATGATACTGTTTGCGTTGTTGACTCCCTTGCCGGGATGTTGTGATTTATGGTTCTTAGTGTTGATTTTCGGATGTTGTGATTTATGGTTCTTATTGTTGATTTCTGGATGCTGTGATTTATGGTTCTTATTGTTTATTTCCCTTGTTAAATTGTTGTTCATGTTATTTTAGCACGAGGGGACATTCCGTGCCGAGTGTTTGTGAGGTTATGCACGAGGGGACATTCCGTGCCGAGTGTTTATTTATTTATTGCACGAGGGGACATTCCGTGCCGAGTGTTTATGAGGCTATGCACGAGGGGACATTCCGTGCCGAGTGTTTATTTATTTATTGCACGAGGGGACATTCCGTGTCGACTGTTATTTATTTATTGCACGAGGGGACATTCTGTGCTGAGTGTTTGTGAGGTTATGCACGAGGGGACATTCCGTGCCGAGTGTTATTTATTTATTGCACAAGGGGACATTCTGTGCCGAGTGTTTGTGAAGTTATGCACGAGGGGATATTCCGTGTCGAGTGTGTATGCATTATTATTTTCGTTGTTCCCTATTTGCTATTTACTGCATTTGTTTTGGTGAGGATGAGAGTAAAGCACGAAGGGTGATGCTGTGCACTTGTTTTGGTGAGGATGAGAGTGAAATCACGAATGGCGATGCCGTGCACTTGTATTTGTATTTTATTCCGTTGTTCTAAATTTGGATATTCCTACTGATCTCTTACTGCATTTATTGGCAAGATTTGATATTCCTCCTGTACTGCATGGAAAATTTCCGAGTTACGGACTGAGTTCCGGTGGATAAATCTTGAGGAGATTTTGATCAAGGTATTTTATTGAAAAGTATTATTGAAAAAGAAATGGTTTTGAAATGATTATATTTGAATGACTTTTACATCGAAGGTATATTTGAAAAGCATTAATCTTGCCTAAGATGATGTTTGGAAGTCTTTTATTGGGAAAGGATCCTTGGGAAGTTTGTATTTTCAAAGAAACTATGTTTTACATAATTCTCTCTACTAAATATACTTATATCTACTTTTGGAGAAAGTATGTTTAGGAAACTCTTCCATACAAAATGATTTTATTTGCAAAAGTTTTTCATGTGAACTCCTGTTTAAAGATTTCTACCAGTTACAGATTTTTATGGCTAATGCCCGATGTGAACAAACCGACGTGGAGTTGATTTATTGGTGTTCCCTATTGTATTGTGTTTTCCTATCGATTCAGCTTGTTTTACTGTCCACCCTTCTGTGTATTTTTGTGCTGTTTCGCGATTGATTTCTGTAATTTACTTCCGCTTTATATTGTCATTCTCGTAAATTATTCCGTGAAGCCTTAGGTAGATGTAACGTTCGGTCATTTCTATATTCATGTTATTTATTTTGTAGACTAGTGGTGTCTTGACTAGTCCTCGTCACTACTCCACCGAGGTTAGTCTTGATACTTACTGGGCACCACTGTGGGGTGCTCATACTACACTTCTGCACATTTTTGTGTGTAGATCCAGGTATATATTGTAGTAGCTGTGTGGATGATTGTCAAGGAGACTCAAGGTAATCTGCTGCTGCGTTCGCAGGCGTCAGAGTCACCTTCTTGTATTTATTATTCATACACTGCTGTATTTATTTCCAAGCAGATGTACTTAGAAGTTGTAGATGATTCGTAGAGCTTATGACTTGTATTACTGATTTTGGAAAAGTTTGTACATTCTGTTGAGATTCTATATCGAGACTGTTAGTTTTCCTTTTATTATTGTTGTTATTCAGTAACTGTTAGCTTACCTAGTCCCTAAGACTAGGTGCCATCACGATACCCAACGGAGGAAAATTTGGGTCGTGACACTGGGCCTGCTTTCAACATACGAACACTGTATTAGTCACTACACGTGGTACCAAAACATGATTGCATACCCTTTTTCTGAATTCACACCATGCACTACATATTTCACATGACCATAACAACATCAGTTGATAACAATAGCCGAAATCCCACAAACTTGATGCTCCCAATGTGTCTCATGACCTATATACATCTTGCCCCAACTTTTGCATGACCGCCACGACGAAAGAGATGCGTAGAATTTCATAACCAATTGCTGAGTTAAAAAATCATTGAGTCTATACTCTTGACAAAAACCATCACCTCATTCTGAATCAAATAGTGGTATTTGCTCTTTAATACACTTCATATAATTTGATTGCACTATCCTAGATCCAATAATCTTGTCTCACCCAGTACGAGTTGCTCCGGCAATAAGCCACCCTAGACATGACCAAAAGTCTAATATGATGCCACAATGTGCCAACAAGCTACCGACTTGAAGGTGATACATAAGGAAAACAAACTCTGGAAAGGACTACTCAACCCACGCACTAACATGAACTTTCCTCAGAAAATGTGAAACAAAACACACAAAGCAGGATATATAAAATCATAATCAACATCATGCTGTTGCAGCATGCAAACCGATCCAAACAACATACCCGTGGCGGCGTGCCACCCGATCCACACATAAAATTTACATAAGGAGATACACATCGAGTTAAATTGCTCATTACTACAAAATACTGAATATCGGCCGCAAGCAACGCTGAGTGCACAATACCATCCCTGGGGAGACATATAGCGCCATAAGCTACAAAACTCAAGCACAACTGAGGTGCGATATATGATCTGAATCTCATGAGCCATCTTGCTCACATAACACCATTACTACGCAAAATATCAAAACATAAGAAAATTATCAAGCCGTCTCACAACTCACACGACACAATATAGTATTACATGAAATGGCAGACGCCGAAATAACATCCAGCGTCCGAATTCCCCTCCATAAGAAGTGCTATGCTGAAATGAACACATCCGCCCTGATATAGAGCCCATACTTATATTTAAATCCATCCACGAACTTCAAGCCGATTCTGATCGCACCATACTAGGATAATAACCTTTCAAGGATCCATAATAACCATTTTCCCCATAACACACAATAACAACCATCATAACCAGAACAAATTTCCACAGTCCACAACCAAATGAACTGAGCGCCGTCCCGACATAAATTCTCAAATAAGAGATATTACCACATTCTTCATACTTGGTTTAAATCTTCAATCAATCGAGTGACTGCAATGTCACACTTTTGCAATCTTCCCGTGAGATATGCATCCACTACCTTCCGCACAAGGTAACAAGTCTGCACATCCATAGCACCGACCACACTAATGCTGTAAAGCAAATCAAGAATCCATAACCAGGATGCATAGCCTCTTTCACAAAACACCGATCTCAGGTGACGCTGAAGACAATACCAACTTACTCTAAACATTCAAATCCCTATCCTGCTCATTCGAGCTCGTGACATCCTTGCCAACACCGAACCGCAATCCTGATCCTCACTTTCAAATTTCATACTGCTCACTGCACCTGACATGCCAGTATGCGATAGTACAAGAATTTCATCATAACTCTTGAACCACTAATAGGGTGAACACTTCATCACATAGAAACTTTTTACCTAACTCATTCCAAGAGACCATAACAACGCGCGAGTGAATCCTCATAACTGTAGAACATTCAAATCCTCAAGTAGTGGTCTAAACCACCATAACCCTTCCGGGATACGCCTACACAACACAGGCCAAAATACTTGGATATTTCCAAATAAAATCGATTACGGCAGCCGTCAAACCTCGCACGTACCGTCACAAATCACATGCATAACTTGATCACGCTGAAGGAACTGATCACCGCCACCATTATGCCAATTCAACCATGGCTAACCAATCTAACTTCTTCTAATTCATCCTTAACTTTCCCTTGAGATAATAATAGCTCCATTTCTTACATCACCACCTAGACCCGCACTCGTCTTGAGTGGCCCCATTCCATGAGACCACATCATCTCCAAACCCATGAACCGTTTCATACTCTCCTTGAATGCACATTCGTATCTTCAACTGGTACATCCATTCTAATGATTCCTCTACGAATCCCAAGTCATTTTCTCTTTTTCCTCCAAATGCTACTCTGCAAGTCAAAAATATCATAGAACATTCCGTGCCTCTTATCAATAACTGCTGCAAAAGCTCGATTCTTAACCATACCACAAGCTTGAAATCCTTAAGCACCACATTTTTAACCTTTAAATTCACTAGGATCGTTGTTGAGAGTCACCCACTCTGGCTTGGCCCCGGACATAATCAACTCCAAGGCCCTGTCAACCCATGAACACCTATCTCAATGAAGCACCCGACTGAATCACTTCCCTTGTAAATCACCTCTGTACGAAGCATAAATCCTGAATCTTCCCAAAGCCTGAACATGAGTCAATAAGGCCATTTGTAGCACACCTTTATTAATTCCTTTTCTCAATCACCACTTATGTTCTTTCCCCTTAGCTGTATTAACTCACTAATACATCAATAACCCGAAATCTCACAAGAAGATAACCCTGCAACCCAATCGTAGGCGGTGGGACTCTCCCACCTGACTGGAAGCCACTATTACAACACTGTGGAACCCACCAAGATCCTCTCCTCATTGACGACATGACCTTGCGCAGTCAACCGCCAAATTCCTCGAAATCATTTCGTTATCATTTCATGAACACCCTGCATCTCCAACAACTTCCACATATTCGACCTCTTACTGGATAGTTAGTGGAATCATTTATAGAAACTTCTCCAACCACGCGACCGCTGATCTGCTCACGGAGATAACCCATATTTTTGGAAATCACATGCCGACATCTCCAAATGAAGATGCACTGCACAATTACTACCAATCGGCAACCCATCCTGAGCACATGCTCATTTACTAGTTGTACGAGTCCGTTCAACCCTCATGGAAATCAACTAAAGGCGCGACAATACATTCTGATCCAAAGTCATGTTGTATCCTTCTTCATATCAAGCAAATCCTTTCTATTGCACCCAATCTCCCTCCGTACAATGGCCAATGTTTCAAATTAAGCCTGTAGACCCAATCGCCGTCCACTAAAATTCCCAAATCGCTCCAAATTTCCTCAAGGTGTGTGGTTACCCTGCCACTAAACCCATATGCTACTCTACCATTCTCCCACCTAGGTCCAACTTACTCCTTTAAGCAACTACTCTTCGCTTCTTACACCTGGCCTTCTAGAAATTTAACCACTTCCTGACACTTCCCACACATCTTTCCTCATCCTTTACTACCCAGTTGTTCCCTTAAATCAATATCTATATCTGTAGCACTTGAATCAACATACCTCTACCACTTTAAACCTTTTTGAGTATCATCTTTCTCGAGCCGTCAACATTAGAAACACCGACACAATCCCGAACCACCTGACACCGCGATCTCTGACAGCCGCTTCCCTGACACTATCTCACCATATCCTGGCCCAAAGGTTAATTGTAGAAGATCATAACAACGACAAACTTAACACATTCAATCGAGGACGACGACACCACTTCGCAGATGAAAATTCTACGACACTTGAAGTTTCGTTGCTCTAACAACCCAAACCTGAACATTTATAGTTCGATTGCCTTTCCTCCACCAGAAATAAAATTCTGAATCTCTGAATCGTGCTCTGAGTAGACCGCCTTTCAAGTCATTCACTGCCCCGACACATGGGCAAGCATTCTACCATCACATCAATTACTACGCGATAACCGTTCATGAGCATCATAGCAGCCTGTGCATAGCCTCAAAGCTCTTAGAAGTACAGTTACTGAGCTAAATGACAGAATATCCTTCCGCAAGGCGACGACAATAGCCCGAACAACTACGCAGGGAGAAACATTCCGCACCACATCTGTAATATCATTACACTTCCTCAAATTCCCGATTTATAGAAAGCGCTTCGCGTCGGGTAAGATTGAGTAGGAAAGAAACATAGGCATAAGCCTCAAAGGAATCAAACCGCACAATGAGAAATTAAGAAGGGAAGTAATCCTAACAACCCTGTAGCCTCTCGAATATAATTACAGACGTCTCCATACTGATCCGCAAGGCTCTACTAGGCTTGCTCATGACTCGTGAGACATAAGGGAACCTAGTTCTCTGATACCATGTTGTCACAACCCAAAATCCACTAAGTGTCGCGATGGCGCCAAACACCACTGTCAGGTAAGCCAACACCAAATAACTAGTAAATTCTCGTTTTAATATTTTTGAAATCATTTATTTTCATTATATTAAACAATAAATAATGAACATCAATGAATAAATAGTGATATTTTTTAAACAACTTAAATACTAAATAATCCCGTTCATCCCAGGACCCGATGTCACAAGAGCATGAGAAATTTATAGGAATTTAAAATATAATACAATAACTGTCCGGAATACAAATTGGACAGAAAAGAAAATACCCTGAAGGAGACTCTGCTGACTGCGGGTCGTCTTAAGAGATGCAACTCACCTAAGTCTCCGTATCAACCATGCCGCTACGCCCAACAAGACCACTCGAAATACATATTCATGTGCAACTGTGATGACCCAAAGGGTCATCTTATAAAAAAAGACTGTATTCAAGGCTCATTAGCCTTAAAATATTAATTTTATTTATCTCGATTTACGTGCGCAGTTCGGGTATGAAACCGGAAAACTTTTATGTGAAAATATGAGAAATAATAATTTTTGGAATTTAAAACTTGGTTTTAGTTGACTTTGTTCAAAATTTTTAGTAAACGAACCTGGATCTGTGTTCCGACGATCCCCGGAGGTCCGCAGTAAAATATGGGACCTTAGAAATCAATTTTTGAAAGAAATTATTTTGTTGGATTTTTAATGAAATGAAGAAATGAATTAATAATTGAAATCCTTGGTATCGGGTCCGTATTTTTATTTCGGAGCCCGGTACAGGTTTGTTATGATGTTTAAGCCTTATCTGTGAAATTTGGTGAGAAGAGATTGTATGCAAAATTCTCGAAGTGTGAGTTATGGCTTGATTCAGTGGCATTCTTGGGCCACATAGTGTCTTGGGATGGGATCAAAGTAGATCCGAAGAAGGTGGAGTCGGTGTAGAGTTGGCCTAGACCGTCATCAGCTACGGAGATCCGCAGTTTCCTTGGTTTGGCAGGGTACTACCATCGCTTTGTAGAGAGGTTTCCATCTATTGCAACACCTATGGCCAGACTGACCCAAAAGGGTGCTCCGTTCAGGTGGACCAAGGAGTGTGAGGAGAGCTTTCAGAAGCTCAAGACAGCTTTGACTTCAGCCGCAATATTAGTGTTGCCTACAGGTTTGGGGTCATACACTGTCTATTGTGATGCCTCGAGGATTGGCCTTGGAGCAGTATTGATGCAGGACGGTAGGGTGATTTCCTACGCATCCAGACAGTTAAAGGTGCATGAGAAGAATTATCCGATTCATGACCTCGAGTTAGCAGCGATTGTTCACGCCCTAAAGATCTGGCGTCATTATTTGTACGGTGTTCCACGTGAGATTCTTACGGATCACCAGAGTTTGCAGCACTTGTTCAGGCAGAAGGACCTCAATTTGCGCCAGAGAAGATTGTTGGAGTTAGTAAAGGACTATGACATCACTATACTATACTAGCCGGGGAAGGCAAATGTGGTGGCCGACGCCTTGAGTCACCAGGCGCAGAGTTTGGGGAGTTTGGCATATCTTCCGGCAGTTGAGAGGCCCTTAGCCTTATATGTTCAGTCCTTAGCCAGTCAGTTCGTGAGATTGAATCTTTCAGATACTTGCCGGGTTTTAGCTTGTGTGGTGGCTCGGTCTTTTCTTTATGACCACATTCGAGAGCGCCAGTATGATGATCCCCACCTTCTGGTTCTTCAAGACAGAGTTCAGCGAGGTGATGCCAGGGATGTGACTATAGGAGATGACGGTCTGATGACGATGCAGGGTCGGGTCTGTGTGTCCAATGTGGATGGGCTTCGGGAGTTGATTCTTGAGGAGGCACATAGCTGGCGGTATTCCATTAATCCGGGTACCTCGAAAATGTACCAAGATCTGATACAGCACTATTGGTGGAGAAGGATGAAAAAGGATATAGTGGTGTTTGTGGCCAAGTGTCTCAGCTGTCAGCAAGGAAAATATGAGCATAAGAGGCTAGGAGGGTTACTTCAGCAGATTGATTTTCCAGAGTGGAAGTGGGAGCGGATCACCATGGACTTTGTGGTTGGACTTCCTCGGACTTTGAAAAAGTTCGATGCTATTTGGGTGATTGTGGATCGGCTAACCAAGTCAGCCCAATTCATTCCGGTGTTGACTACATACTCCTCTAAGAGGTTGCAGAGATTTATATCAAGGAGATTGTTTTCCTCCACGGTATTCCAGTATCTATCATTTCAGACATAGGTACACAGTTCACTTCACGGTTCTGGAGAGCCGTTCAGTAGGAGCTAGGCACCAGGGTAGAGTTGAGTACAACCTTTCGCCCTCAGATAGACGGGCAGTCCGAGCGCACGATTCAGATTCTTGAGGATATGCTCCGTGCCTGTGTGATGGATTTTGGAGAGTCATGGGAACGATACTTGCCACTTTCAGAGTTTGCTTATAATAACAGCTACCAGTCCAACATTCAGATGGTGCCGTATGATGCTTTGTATGGTAGATGGTGCCGGTCCCTAATGGGATGGTTTGAGCCGGGGGAGGCCCGATTGTTGGGTACAAATATTTTCCAGGATACCGTGGAAAAAGTGAAGGTGATTCAGGAGAGACTTCGCGTAGCTCAGTACATGCAGAAGAGCTATGCGAACCGGAAGGTTCTTGATTTGGCATTCATGGCTTGTGATCGGGTTTTGCTTCGAGTATCACCTATGAAGGGCGTCATGAGGTTCGAGAAGAAGGGTAAGCTGATTCCGGGATTTATAGGCCCTTTTGAGGTGTTGCGACGTGTCGGGGAGGTTGCTCATGAGCTAGCCTTGCCTTCCAACCTAGCAGGAGTTCATCCGGTATTCGACGTCTCTATGCTCTGGAAGTATCACGGTGACCTGACTCATGTTTTGGATTTTAGTTCAGCCCAATTGGACAAGGATTTATCATATGTTGAGGAGCCAGTAGCTATATTGGATAGACATGTCAGAAGCTCAGGTCAAAGAATATGGCATCAGGAAAGGTTCAGTAGAGGGGTCAGACGGTCAAGGAGGCGACTTGGGAGACCGAGCAGGATATGCGCAGTCAGTACCCTCATCTTTTCTCAGCTTCAGGTATGTCTCTATACTCGTTCGAGGACGAAGGATTTTCTTAAGAGGGGGAGAATGTGACGACCTGGCCGATCGTTTTGAGAGTTAGTGACTCGATCCCTAATGACTATTTTCCCCACTTTTATATCTGCTTATGGGAGTTGTCGGAATGATTAGTTGCGAAATTCAGAGAGTTTTTGGACACACAGTCCCTATATATAAGTTTAAGCTTTAGAAATTAGACCGTAGTTGGAACAGTGTGAAGACGAATCCAGAATGGAATTCCGTCGACTCCGTTAGTTCCGTTGGCTGGTTTCAAGGTTATGATCATGTTTGGAATGTGTTCTCGAGGTCTGTAGTAGATTTAGGCTTGAATTGGCGAAAGTTAGAATTTCAGCGATTTCGGCTGATGGGTGAAATTTTGATATCGGGTTCAGAATGGACTTCCGAGAGTGGATTTAGGTCCGTAGTGTCATTTATGACCTGTGCATTAAATTTGAGGTCATTCGGACGAGTTTTGACGTGTTTCGGCATCGGTTGTAGATTTTAGAAATTTCATAAGTTCGTAGGCTTGAATCCATGCATAATTGGTGATTTTGATGTTATGTGATGTGTTCTGAAGGCTCTACTAAGTTTGAATAAAGTATTAGGACTGGTTGGTAAGTTTGGTTGAGGTCCCGAGGGCCTCGGGGATGTTTCGGATGCTCAACGGGATGAATTTGGACTTAGGAAACCAGCTGAAGCATTGCTGGTTCTGGTGTCTCGCACCTGCGGATGGGGAGCCGCAGGTGCGAGCAGGGGCTTCGCAGGTTCGGTCTTGGCCAAGGTCAGCCAGTGCTCGCAGGTGCGGTCTGGCTTCCGCAGGTGCAGCCCCAGCCTTGTTAGTGAGTTTTCGCACCTGCGATGGGTTTTCCGCAGGTGCGGTCCAAGAGTCGCAGGTGCGGAATTCCTGGGTTGTTTATACAAAATCCGAGTGTTTGAAATTCATAATTTCTAAAATGATTTAGATCTCGAAAAAGTGCAATTTTTGAAGATATTTTCACCTGGGAAATTTGGGTAAGTGATTCCTACTCGGTTTAGACTAATTTCCATGATTATACACTTGAATCTACTCTTTAATTTTGAATTTGTAGTGGGAAATTGGGGAAAATTTAGATAAGGTTCTTAGGCCAAGCTTGTGAGTTTTTATCGAGATTTTGATATCCGATTCGAGTAATTATTGTATGGTTAGACTAATGAGTGAATGGGTGTCCGGAATTTGTAACTTTTACCCGATTCCGAGACGTGGGCCAGAGGGACTTTTTGGGTAATTTTCCAAACTTCACGTATTAGCTTCGAACTAATTAGCTATATTGATTCCTTAAAGTGATATTTACATTATGCTATTGAATTGAATAGATTTGGGCCATTAGTCGGGTACTCGTGGCAACAACGTGGTTTTGAGTTGAGTAAAGCAGTCGAGGTAAGTGGCTTGTCTAAATTTGTGTTGGGGACATCCCCTTACGTTGTTTTGATACTATTTGTTATATGGGCGCTGTGTACGTGAGGTGACGAGTACGTACACGGGCCATTGTTGCTAAACATTCCAGTTTTCCTTCCATGCCATAAATCATTTCAGTCTTATTTCACTGTTTACTGTGTTAATTGTGTAGCCTAGATTAGAAAGGAGCATGTCTACCTGTTTTACCTGAATTCCTTACGTGATACCATGTGCACCATGCTTAGTTAGTCCTGTCCTTTATCTTGCCTGTGATTTTTCTCCTGAACTGTTTAAATGAACCTTATCCGGCATTCATTTGCATTTCATATTTAAATTGGGACTACAGACGTATTCCGGGAGATCCCCATGTACTGTATTTGGGACTACAGACGTATTCCGGGAGATCCCCATGTACTGCATATTTACTTTGGGACTACAGACGTATTTCGGGAGATCCCCCTGTACTAGATATTTATTTTGGGACTATGGACGTATTCCGGGAGATCCCCATGTACTGTATTTGGGACTACAGACGTATTCCGGGAGATCCCCATGTACTGCATATTTACTTTGGGACTACAGACGTATTTCGGGAGATCCCCCTGTACTAGATATTTATTTTGGGACTATGGACGTATTCCGGGAGATCCCCCTGTACTGCATATTTATTTTGGGACTACAGACGTATTCCGGGAGATCCCCCTGTACTGCATATTTATTTTGGGACTACAGACGTATTCTTGGAGATCCTCCTGTACTGCATATTTACTTTGGGACTACGGACGTATTCCGGAGATCCCCCTGTACTGCATAATCATTTGGAACTACGGGACGGTATCCCGAGAGATGCCATGTCGTGATATATTGTGTTGAGCCAAGGATTTTCTTTATTGTAAAACTTATATTGTTTTCCTTAAACTGTTTATTGTAGACTTTACCTATCTTTTGTACTATTTTAAGCTGACTTATTTAGAAATCCAGTAGAGCCTTGACCTGACCTCGTCACTACTTGACTGGGGTCAGGCTTGGCACTTACTGGGTACCAAATGTGGTGTACTCATGCCCTTTCTTACACATGTTTTCGTGTGCAGATCAAGGTACGAGCTATCAACCTCGTGGTTAGTTGCTGCTGCTGATTATGGGAGACTGTAAGGTACTTCTGCCGCGTCCACAGAATCCTCCGAGTCTCCTTCTATTCTATCTTGTAGAAACGTTCTTATGTACTTTCTTTCCAATTTTTGTTAGAGTTACAGTAGTGTTAGAAGCTTGTGATTGTTTGTAACATTCCGAATTTTGGGATACGTGCCAAGTGGCGATGTTTCATTAGTAGATTTACTTTATTCCGTCTTTATTTTATTGTTTCTGTTTAATATCTTATCCACACTTAGGCTTACCTAGTCGTAGAGACTAGGTGCCGTCATGATGCCTTGGTCGTGATAGCACTGCCACATGGTCGAGTGGCGCGAACCATAGATGCATCTATTTACTGCCGAGGCGCTCGGCCCGATCCACAATTAACAACTTATTTTCAAGAACATACAAATTACATGTTTATGGTCAAGTATTTCATACAACCCGTCAAGTAAGTGAGTCAATCCTCATACAACCTTTTCTATAAATCTCTAACATGATTCAAGTACTTACCTTGGAAAACAAGGGCACGACATTTCAAATATAGCATGATACGGGTCCTAAACTACCCGGACAATAGCATACTAGTAGCTATGTACGGACTCTCGTCACTTCGTACGTACGTAGCACCCACAAATAGGTGAAAACATGTATTTAATTCACCTACGAGGTTAATTCCCTCTTACAAGGTTAGACAGGAGAGTTACCTCGCTCCGAAGTTCCATATTCAGCTCCCAAGCCCTTCCGACGAATCAAACGGATGCCCAACGCTCCAAGACTAGTCAATAATTGTACAAACCCATAAATATATACTCGAATACTCATTATAATCCAATTTATAAAAATTTCTAATCCCGATCGAATAGTCGATAAAAATCGCTCTCGAGCCCACGTACCCGGATTCTGAAAATTTTCGAAGATAAACATTATCCATAAAATCATGAACTCAAATATATAATTTATTCTCAATTCCATGCCCAATCGTGGTCAAAATCCAAAAATACCAAATTTTTAGGTTTTCTTCAAAATCCCAAAATTTCTACAAATTTTACATGTTTAAATCCATACATAATCCTTGCATTTAACCCATAACTAGAAGAAATCACTTACCTCTTGATGATGATGGTACCCCTTCTCAAATACTCTCAAAAATCGCCTAAGGCCAAGTGGGAAATGAGGGAAATGGGCTAAGTCTCGGAATAAAAATCCCTTGGTTCCAATCGCAGATGTCACATTTGCGACAGAGAAATCGCAAATGCGACCCCCGACTGAACTGGCCCATTTCACAAATGCGATACAGGGTCCGCAAATGCGAACCCTTCAGGTCTCGCAAAAGCGACCCATTCGTCGCAAATGCGAACCATTGCCCCCCCCAGCCGCCCAGTTTGAAAATGTGAACATAACCTCGCAAATGCGATGACCGTATTTGCTACCAAGTAATCGCAATTGTGATCGCACCAGCACCACAAAATCCTACTTCTCAATAAAATTCTCCGAAGTACTCCGAAACTCACCCGAGCCTTGGGGGCTCCAAACCAAACACCCGCACAAGTCTAAAAACATAATACGGACTTGCTCGAGGCCTCAAATCACATCAAACAACGCTAAAATCATGAATCACACCTCCATTCAAACTTGATGAACTTTAGAAATTCAAACTTCTTCATTCGATGCCGAAACCTATCAAATCACGTCCAATTGACCTCAAATTTTGCACACAAGTAACATTTGACATTACAGATCTACTCCAACTTTCGGAATCAGAATCCGATCCCAATATCAAAAAGTCCACTTCCGGTCAAACTTCTCAAGAACCTTCAAATTTCTAACTTTAGCCAAATGACTCCAAAACGACCTACGAACCTCCGAACTTACTTCCGATCCCGCTCCCAATACCAGAATCACCATACAGAGCTATTCCCAGACTCGAAATCCCAAACAGACATCGATAACACTGAAACACACTTCAACCTAAATTTATGAATTTCTTCCAAAATGCCTACTTCCACAATAGATGCTGAAACGCTCCCAGGTCATCCAAAAACCGATCCGAACAGACGGCCAAGTCCAAAATATCATACGAAGCTATTGGAACCTTCAAATCCCGATTCCGAGGTTGTTTAATCAAATATCCAACCTTAGTCGATTCTTCCAACTTAAAGTTTTCGAAACGAGAATTCTCTTTACAAATCAACTCCAAAACTCCCGGAATTCAATTCCGACTATGCGTACAAGTCATAATACCTGAAGTGAAGCTGCTCATGGCCTCAAACTGTTGAACGACGCGCTAGAGCTAAAAACGACCGGTCGGGTCGTTACAGTAATTTTTGTCGGTACTTAAAATATTATAAACTATAAAAATATATTATAAAGTATAAGCATTTGTTTTGTTTAACTATAAAATTATTATAATTAATTATAAATTATAAGCATAATCTTTATAAATAATTATATTAACTATTTACTTTTAATAAATTATAATAGCATTTATCTAAGTAACTTTTCTAAGTTATAATTAATTATATGAGTAATTTCTCACACACACATATACACTATATTGTAATTGATGTTAATAACTTTTTTCATTCATTCATCACTAATAATGCATCACAGAGATTAATCAATATATAGGTCGAGACGTTTTGATGAATCATCGATTAATATTCATCGATGCATCTAAGTAAGTTATAAGTCGGTTATACATATATATATATATATATATATATATATG
>ML363128.1:0-70950 GCA_005239505.1 Nicotiana paniculata | reverse complement strand
ATATATATATATATATATATATATATATATATATATATATATATATATATATATATACACACACACACACACACACACCCACACAAACACACTTCACTATAATACTTTAACTATATATATAGCTTGTTATAATATATGTTAGTGTGTATATATATATAGCTTGTTAAAGTTTGACCATGTTTGACCTATTAATTTAACTCGTTTACTTAATACTAATAACTTCTTTCGTTTCATTAATTTGTGATCCACACACACACATACACACACACACACACACATGTCAAAGATGTTTAGTACTAATTCTTCTATTTTTCATTCATTTATCACTAATAATGCATGACATAGATTAATCGATATAGGTCGAGACATTTTGTTTTTACTATTAGTTTATATAGGTCAAACGTATTGTTTTTAATATTCATCGATGCATCTAAGTAATTTATAAGTCGATGAATCAATTTACAAATAGATATATTTGATGATAAATTATATATACTAATTAGGATCTTCACAAGTCTATCCCTAAAAGAACCCGATCATGTGGTCCTAGCGCATCGTGTTCTTATATATATATATATATATATATATATATATATATATATATATATATATATACGGATATACCTATACACAAACACACACACACAAAAACTGTCACAACACGAAATTTCCTCCATCGGATCGTGATGGCGCCTAACATCACACTTGCAGGCAAGCTAACGAAGGTGTGACGAGGTTACGGCGGGACACCCATAATATGTGCTACAGTTGATAAATAATAAGGCAGGAAAAGAAGTACAGTAATTTAAAGCAGTAAATTGCAAGAATAAATACATAACCTCAGTGTCTTATCAATATCCAGCTATAGCCAATCCTTAGGCGAAACGTAAAAAAACATCGAATAACTTACACAGTAAATGAAGAATAAATAAACACAGATATTGATGCGGCGCACATCCTGATCCCACCAGTCCTCCCTTATTCCTCCGTAACAGTTACAATAAAAGTAGCTAATTTATATATATGTTGCAGCGTGCAACCCAATCCCACCAATCCTCCCTTATTCTTCCATAACAATTACAATAAAAGTAAATGATATATATCAATATATCCTCCCTTATGTTGCAGCGTGCAACCCGATCCCACCATATATCAATATCAACATAATAATTCACCCTTATTACTCCGTATCAATCCACCCTTATTCCTCCTATTTCGGCGTGCAACCCGATCCCACCGAATAATCATATTCACCCTTATTTCTCCTCATCGATCCTCCCTTATTCCTCCTGTTGCGGCGTGCAACCTGATCCCACCGTATCATAGTAAATCACACATAGTGTGCAGAAATTTCATAAAATCCACACAAGTCCCTTACCAACACTTGAAATTTGGAACAAAGCAACCGAGAGCCGTATAAACAATAAAACTCAATAAGTTTACTACTACTCAGCGAGACCAAACCAGGATATAATAGAAATTGCCAATAAGAACAGTTTAAACCGATAAAAGGGGAAGCAATAATCCTATGGGGAAACAAATATCCAACATATAACAATTAAGCACGGAATTACAGTTAGACATGTATCAAATAAGGCAAGAAGGAAAACAATATAAGGGAAAACGGAAGAAAACAGGTAAAACAGGTAAATTGGCAGTGCATAGGTACTCGTCACCTCACGTATATGCCGCTCACATGATTTATCACATAACAAAAAATTCAAAGGTTCCTAAACCCTCAAGTCAGGGTTAGACATAACACTTACCTCGATCCGTAGACCACTGACTGCTCAAGTACTGCTTATCCTTTAGAATTCACCTCCAACCCAATCGTATCTAGTCATAATTATCTTAATACCATCAATTATCGCTAAAAAAATTAATTTCAATGCACAATTATAGAATTCCCAAATTTTCTCCCAAAAAGTCAAAAGTCGACCCGGGCCTTGTAACGACCCGACCGGTTGTTCCGTGAGATTAGCCCCATTTCACACGTTTCTGATTTATCGTATATTTCTTAGCCTATTTATGTTGTATTGGGTCGGTTGGTTCGGGTTTGGAGTGGTCGTGGTGAGAACAGAGACACTTAGTCTCTTAAAGTGGCTTAATAGTTAAAAAAGTCAACTGGAAGTTGACTTAT
The DNA here is from genome assembly GCA_005239505.1 of Nicotiana paniculata. Classification (NCBI taxonomy): domain Eukaryota; kingdom Viridiplantae; phylum Streptophyta; class Magnoliopsida; order Solanales; family Solanaceae; genus Nicotiana; species Nicotiana paniculata. The sequence goes on along the minus strand of ML363128.1, from coordinate 68,810 downwards.
TGGTAAATGAACTCAAAATATGGATTTTATGGCTCGGATAGCTTCGTTAGGTGATTTGGGACTTAGTAGTATGTTCAGAATAAAATTTGGATGTCCGGTGTAGAATTAGGCTTGAATTGGCGAAAGTTAGTTTTTGGCGATTTCCGGTTAGCAGGGAAAAATAGGCTATCGGGGTCAGAATGGAATTCCGGAAGTTGGAGAAGCTTCATAATATCATTTTGGATATGTGTCAAAATTTTCAGGTCATTCGAACGTGTTTTGGTTGGTTTCGGCATCATTGGCGGAATTTAGAAGTTCCAAAGTTCATAGGCTTGAATTTGATGTGATTTTGGTGTTTTTGTGTTGTTTTTGGTGTTTTAAAGGCTCGACTAAGTTTGAACAAGGTTATGGGATGTGTTGGTATGTTTGGGGTAGGTCCTGGGGGCCTCGGGTGTATTTCGGATGCTCAAACGGGGACTTTTGGTCTTTGGGAGATTGCTGGTTTTCTGGTGTTTTAGCAGTAGTGGTTTGTTCATTGCGATCGCGTGAGTTCATCTGCGATCGCGTAGATTAAGTTGAGGCCGGGAGGATTTTATGAATCGCGAAGGTAGGAGTGTGATCGCGAAGGGTAGAGCAGAGTGGTCATCGCAAACGCGGGCAAAATGGATGCGTTCACGTAGAGTGTAAGAGACCTGAGGACCCCATGCCCATTGGCCTGTGCGTTCGCATACGGGCCCATGCGTTCGCGATGGCCAGGGGTGGTGGTGCAGTGTGTTCGCGTACTGGTAGCCGTGTTCGCATAGAGTAAAAATAGGGGCCTGATGGAATGTGCTATGCGAACGCATGCCTAGGGCCGCGTTCGCGAAGAGTAAAGTTTGGACAGACTCTTTTTAAGTCCAAAAACGAGGGTTTGGTCTATTTTTGCAAAAACTCATTTGAGAGCTCGGGGGAAGGTGGATATTGAAGAGATTTTCAGTAGAGTTCTTGAGGTAAGTCTTCTTCCATCATATTTGGGTTAATTTCATGAATTAGCCTTGATTTTTACCATGTAATTTGAGGAATTAAAGTGGAAATTAGGGAAAATTTGGGAATTTCTTTTGATGATTTGAGTGGGAAATTGAGGTCGGATTTTTGTAAATTTGGTATGGATAGACTCGTGAGGGAATGAGAATTTTAGTTTTGTGATTTTGATCGAATTCCGAGACGTGGGCCCAGGGGCCGGGTTTGGCCAATTTCGGAAATTGTGCCTAATTTTGATAGTTTTCGACTGGGGTTCGTCTCCCTAGCATATTTTGATGTTATTGATCTGATTTTTGATAGACTCGGAGCATTTGAGAGCATCGCAGAGTAGCTTTTGGGCTGTTTTGAGGTAAGTAACGATTTTAAGTCTAAACCTGAGGGTATGAAACCCTGGTATTTTATATTGTTTTGGTAAATGAGGTGACACACATGCTAGGTGACGAGCGTGTGGGCGTGCACCCATAGTGATTTGTGACTTGATCCGTCAGGTAGCAATTATTAAGCCGCGTATTTGATTTGAAACCTTACGACATGCTGTATTTTAAAAATTTATACTTGTTTATGGACTGTGAGCCATGTTTGGGGCCTTGTGCCGACCTATTTAGACCCTCAGAGATGCTTTTACACTATTCACACACTATTCTGATAGAACAATTGTGAACCCAGTCATATTTTCTACTTGTTGTTATTTTCACTGTTATCACACTGTTTTGAGACTCTGAAAGGTATTTGGGGCTGAGTCCCGTGAGTTGAGATGGGTTGCCCGAGTGGCTTGTGAGGATGACTAAGTGAGGCCGAGAGCCGAGCATGTGAGGATAGTTATGGATCGGGCTGCAAGCCGCAACAATATATATATTATATATTACATATGGGTCAGGCTGCACGCCGAAACAATATACGTTATATATGGATCGGGTTGCACACCGCAAAAGTATACATATTGAATCGGGCTGCACGCCGCAACAATATAGCGCTTGGGCTGTAGGAGCCCATCCGGAGTCTGCACACCCCCAGTGGGCACAGTCGACTATATATGGATCGGGCTACGCGCCGCAGCGTATGTTATATGGATGGGGCTGCACGCTGCAACAGTATATATATACATATATATATACATATATATACATATATATATACATATATATATATATATATATATATATTGAATCAGGTTTCACGCCGCAGGAGTTATGTGTATTCATGGTACTTGTTGAGTACGAGTGCTTAGTGTGAGCATGAGATACTGATAGTGGAGTCACGAGTAACTGAGAGGCTTGCCCGATAGGCTTTATTTGTGAGTGATACTGTGCCCGAGGGGCTTATATTTTATGAAACTACTATTTTCACTCTTCTTTACACTAAGTCTCTGATGATAATGTTGGACCAATGTTTTTATACGAGATTTTAAATGGAAACTGGAGTTTTATGAAATATTTGGAATGTAGATTCCTGACTTGATTTACATATTTCCAATGTTACTTATTATATGGATCTACATGATTTATAAATGCTTGTCACTACACTCGGGTTTTTAGTTACTTTGATTACTTACTAAGTTGGCGTAGTCACGTCACTCCCTGCACCTATGTGTGCAGATCCAGGTACCGGGCCATCTCACTAGTCGATTTTTGGACGTGCTTGGAGTTTACTTGGGGATCGATGTAGCTGCTCAACGTCCGCTGCTCACCTCCTTTCCTTTCCTCAATTCATAGTTTTGTCTTTTGTACTTCAGTCTTTTGTAGTATCAAGTCACCTTATTGTACATCGTATTTATAGTCCTAGATGCTCATGATAGTGGCTCTTGGTTTTGGGGTAGTGTATAAATTGTTTATCTCATTTTGCTGTTTTAATCTGCTAGTTTTTGATATTATGATAGTATGTAATGGTTGGCTAGCCTAGTTCCATGATAGGCGCCATCATAGCCGACATAGGATTTGGGGTCGTGACAAGTTGGTATCAGAGCCTAGGTTACATAGGACTCAACGGTCATGAACATGTTTAGTAGAGTCTTGCGGATCGGTATGGAGACGTCTATACTTATCCTCGAGAGGCTGCAGAACCCTTAGGAACACTCTTATTTTTCTTGAATTCTGTCGTGCTATTTTGTTGATTCTGGAAATCTAACTTCTGTTGTTTCATTCTCTCAGAGATGGTGAGGACTCACGCTACCGATCAGGGTGATCAGCCACCAGCTAGACCAGCGAGAGGTCGAGGTCGCGGTCGAGGCCGTGGTAGAGGTAGGGGGCCAGCCCATGCGGCAGCCAGGGCAGTACCACTTGATCCCCCTTTTCAGGATCATATTCCCGCCGCAGATACTCCAGCGGGACAGACTCAGGAACCGGCGATGCCTATTGTTATTTCGGGTCTTCAGAAGACCTTGGCTCAAATCTTGACAGTATGTACCACCCTTGCTCAGGTAGTTGCTGCATCTTCTACTGCCGCTACTTCTTAGGCCGGGGGAGGCAGTCAAAATCCAGTTACCCGGACACCTGAGCAGGTTACTCAGGGCCATCAGACACCGGGGGCGGTTCCAGCCTAGCCGGTTGCTCCAGTTCAGGACTTCGTGGTTCAAGTTATGCCGGGTGATGAGCAGCGTAGACTGGAGAGGCTTAGTCAACTTCAGCCTCCGACATTCAGTAATGCTGAGGGCGAGGATGCCTAGAGATTTTTGGATAAGTGTCAGAGGATACTTCGTACTGCTGGGATTCTGGAGACAAGTGGGGTCTCGTTTGCTACTTTTTAGTTTTCTGGTGATGTTTTCACTTGGTGGGAGTCTTTTGAGAGGCGTAGGCTTGTTGGTTCAGCACCCCTCACCTGGCAGCAGTTCTCCACTATCTTCTCGGAGAAGTATGTACCTCGTCTCACAGGGAGGAGCAGCGCATGCATTTTGAGCAGCTGCGTCAGGGGGAGCTATCAGTGATGCAGTATGAGATGCGCTTTTTAGAGTTGACTCGTCACGCCACCGAGTTGGTCCCTACTGATAGGGAGAGTATTAGGAGGTTCGTGGATGGCCTCACTTATCAGCTCTGCCTTTTCATGACTCGAGAGAGAGTATCTGGTGCTACCTTCGAGCAGGTTGTTGATATTATTCGAGATATTGAGTCGGTTCGCCGCTAGGAGCAGGAAGAGAGGGAGGCCAAGAGGCCTCGTGGATTGGGTGGTTCTAGTGGTGCTCCTTCCAGGGGCAGATTCAGCATGGTAGAGGCCGTTTGTCCAGGCCTCCTCGGTCAGTCCGCCCAGCCTATAGCGGTGCATCTTCGGGCATGGTCCTCGTAGTTCTTAGCCAGGCCGTTCTTCATTCGGTGCCCTTCCAGCCCAGAGTGCAGCTCGAGCACCATCAGTTCAGAGTTCCTCTATGCATGGTTCTTCTGGTGGACATTCTGGTGCCAGGGGTTCCTTTCAGTCCCCGTCTCCAGCCTTAGGGAGTTGTTATGAGAGTGGAGAGTTCGGGCATATGAGGAGGCAGTGTCCTCATCTTCTTGGAGGTCCATCTCAACTGAGGAGCCAGCCTTCAACTTTAGCTCCGGTTAATTCACCACCCACCCAGGAAGCCAAGGGTGGTAGTCAGTCAGCTAGAGGCCGCCCTAGAGCGGGGAGGGTCGAACAGGTGGAGGTCAGGCCCATATGTATGCGTTTCCAGCTAGGCCAGATGTTATGGCCTCCGATGCAGTGATCGCAGGTATTGTCTCAATCTGACGCCGAGATGCTTTGGCTTTATTTGACCCTGGTTCTACATATTCTTATGTCTCGTCATATTTTTCCCATTTCCTAGATATGCCACGTGAGTCTTTAGTTACGTTTGTTCATGTTTCGACTCTGGTGGGTGATACTACTATTGTGGACCGTGTGTATTGGTTGTGTGTGGTATCTATTGGGGGTCTGGAGACCCGAGTGGACCTACTGTTACTCAGCATGGTCAATTTTGATGTGATATTGGGCATGGATTGGTTATCTCCGTGTCATGTTGTTCTTGATTGTCACGCTAAGACCGTGACCTTAGCTATGCCAGGACGTCCGAGGGTTGAGTGGAGAGGTTCTTTTGAGTGTGTTCCTAGCAGGGTGATTTCCTACCTAAAGGCCCAACGCATGGTTGAGAAGGGGTGTTTATCGTATCTCGCTTTTGTGAGGCATGTCAGTGGGGAGACTCCCGCTATTGATTCAGTTATAGTGGTCCGTGACTTTCGGACATGTTTCCTGCAGACCTGCCAGGCATGCCACCTGATAGGAACATTGATTTTGGTATTGACCTGGTGCCAGGCACTCAGTGTATTTCTATTCCACCTTATCGTATGGCACCAGCGGAGCTGAAGGAATTAAAGGAGCAACTTCAGGAACTCCTAGATAAGGGGTTCATTCGGCATGGTGTGTCACCTTGGGGTCCAGCAGTGTTGTTCGTGAAGAAGAAGAATGGTTCTATATGCATATGTATTGATTATCGGTAGGTGAACAGGGTTATGGTGAAGAACCGGTATGCCTTGCCTCGTATAGATGACTTGTTTGATCATTTGCAGGGTTCCAGGGTATTTTCCAAGATTGAATTGTGTTCCGGCTATCATCAGTTGAAGATTCGGGAGCCAGACATTCCGAAGACTGCTTTCAGGACTAGATATGGTCATTATGAGTTTCTGGTTATGCCATTCGGGCTCACCAATGCCCCAATAGCCTTTATGCACTTGATGCACAGTGTATTCCGGCCTTTTCTGGATTCTTTCGTCATGGTGTATTCCCAATCTCGGGAGGATCATGAGTAGCATTTGAGAGTTGCACTTCAGACCCTGAGAGAGAAGAGATTGTATGCAAAATTTTCAAAGTGTGAGTTCTGGCTTGATTCAATAGCATTGTTGGGGCACGTGGTGTCTAGTGAGGGTATTCAAGTTGATCTGAAGAAGATAGAGGCGGTACAGAGCTGGCCTAGACCGTCATCAGCTATCGAGATTCGCAGGTTCCTTGTTTTGGCAGGGTACTATCGCTATTTTGTAGAGGGATTTTCATCTATTACAGCACCTATGACCAGACTAACCCAGAAGGGTGCTCAGTTCAGGTGGACTGAGGAGTGTGAGGAGAGCTTTTAGAAGCTCAATTCAGCTTTGACTACAGCTCCAGTGTTGGTTTTGCCTATGGGTTCAGGTTACTATACAGTTTACTGTGTGCCTTGAGAGTTGGCCTTGGAGCAGTTTTGATGCATGACGGTAGAGTGATTGCCTACGCGTCCAGACAGTTGAAGGTTCACAAGAAGAATTATCCAGTGCACAATCTTGAGCTAGCAGCTATTGTCCACGCCTTGAAGATTTGGCGTCATTATTTATATGGAGTGCATTGTGATATTTTCACTGATCACAGTATCTTGCAGCATCTGCTTAAGTAGAAGGATCTGAATTTCCGTCAGAGGAGATGGTTGGAGCTTCTCAAGGATTATGACCTCACTATTCTATATCATCCGGGGAAGGCCAATGTAGTGGTCGATGCCATGAGTCGCAGAGCAAAGAGTTTGGGGAGTCTACCCTACCTTCCAGTAGCAGAGCGGCCATTAGACTTGATGTTCAGGTTTTAGCGGGTCAGTTGGTGAGATTGGATCTATCAGAGCCCCCGCGGGTATTGGCTTGTGTAGCCTCCAGGTCATCTCTTTATGATCAGATTAGAGCACGCCACTATGATCATCCACACTTGCTCGTTCTTCAGGATAGGGTCCCTTTTTTTATTTGTGATGATGGGGTCATGAGGATGCAGGGCCGGATTTGCGTGCCCAATATGGATGGACTTCGAGATTTGATTCTAACTGAGGCCCATAGTTCGCGGTATTCCATCAATCCGGGTGCCGCAAAGATGTATCAGGATCTGAGACAACATTATTGGTGGAGGCGGATGAAGTGGGATATTGTTGAGTTCGTGGCTCGGTGTCTCAACTGTCAGCAGGTCAAGTATGAGCACCAGAGACCAGGCGGATTGCTTCAGAGATTTGATATTCCGGAGTGGAAGTGGGAGCGGATCACCATGAACTTCATAGTTGGACTTCCACGGACTTCGAGGAGGTTTGATTCTATATGGGTTATTATGGATCGGCTGACCAAGTTCGCGCACTTCATTCCTGTTGGTACTACTTATTCTTCGGAGCGGTTAGTTGAGATTTACATCAGGAAGATTGTCCGATTGCATGGGGTTCCAGTTTCTATCATTTCTGACAGAGGTACTCAGTTCACATCTCAGTTTTGGAGGGCCGTGCAGAGGGAGTTAGGTACTCAGGTTGAGTTGAGCACAACGTTTCATCCTCAGATCGACGGGCAGTTGGAGCGTACTATTCAGATTTTGGAGGATATGTTGCGTGCTTGTCATTGATTTTTGGGGTTCACGGGACCAGTTTCTTCTACTCGCGGAGTTTGCATGTAATAATAGTTATCAGTCGAGTATCCAGATGGCTTTGTATGAGGCTTTATATATTCGGAGGAGCAGATCTCCGGTCGGTTGGTTTCAGCCGGGCGAGGCTAGGCTATTGGGCACAGACTTGGTTTAGGATGCGTTGTGTAAGGTGAAGTTGATTCAGGAGCGTCTTCGCACGGCGTAGTCTAGGAAGAAGAGTTATGCGGACCGGAAGGTCCGAGATGTGTCTTTCATGGTTGGGGAGAAAGTGCTACTGAAGGTGTCACCCATGAAGGGTGTTATGAGGTTCGGGAAGAGGGAAAGCTGAGTCCCCGATTCATTGGGCCATTTGAGGTGCTTCAGAGGATTGGGGAGGTGGCTTATAGGCTTCCCTTGCCTCCTAGCATATCGAGTATTCATTCGGTGTTCCATGTTTCAATACTTCGGAAGTATGTTGGTGACCCGTCTCATGTTTTGTACTTCAGAACGGTTCAGCTCGAGGGTGATATGTCATATGAGGTAGAGCCAGTGGCTATTTTGGGTCGTCAGGTCAGAAAGCTCAAGTCTAAGGATTTATCTTCAGTGAATGTTTAGTGGAGGGGCAACCAGTAGATGATGCCACCTGGGAGACCGAGTGAGAGATGCGGAGCATATATCCTCACTTATTCGAGACTCCGGGTATGTTTCTAGACCCGTTCGAGGACGAATGTTTGTTTAAGAGGGGGAGGATGTAACGACCAGGCGGGTTGTTCCGTGAGATTAGCCATGTTTCCCCCGTTTTCCCTGTTTCTGCTTTATCGTATGTTGCTTAGCCTATTTTTGTTGTGTTGGGTCGGTTGGTTCGGGTTCGGAGTGGTCGTGGTGAGAACAGAGACACTTAGTATCTTAAAGTAGCTTAATGGTTGAAAAGGTCAACTAAGAGGTGACTTATTGGTAAACGACCTCGGAATGTGGATTTTATGGCTTGGATAGATTTGTTAGGTGATTTGGGACTTAAGAGTGTGTTCGAAATGAAGTTTGGATGTCCGGTGTAGAATTAGGCTTGAATTGGCGAAAGTTAGCTTTTGGCGATTTCCGGTCGATAGGGGAAAATAGGCTATCGGGGTCGGAATGGATTTCCGGAAGTTGGAGTAGGTTCGTAATGTCATTTTGGATGTGTGTGAAAATTTTCAGTTCATTCGGACGTGTTTTGGTTGGTTTCGGCTTCATTGGCGGAATTTAGAAGTTTCAAAGTTCATAGGCTTGAACTTGTTGTGATTTTGGTGTTTTTGCGTTGTTTTTGGTGTTTTGAAGGCTCGACTAAGTCTGAATAAGGTTATGGGATGTTTTGGTATGTTTGGTTGAGGTCCTAGGGGCCTCAGGTGTATTTTTGATGCTCAAACGGGCACTTTTGGTTTTAGGGAGATTCTGGTTTTCTGGTATTTTAGCAGCAGTGGTTTGTTCATTGCGATCGCGTGAGTTCATCTGCGATTGCGTAGAGTAAGTTGAGGTCGGGAGGATTTTGTGAATCACGATCGTGAAGGGTAGAGCAGAGCGGTCATCGCGAATGCGGGTAAATGGATGCGTTCGCGTAGAGTGTGAGACACCTGAGGACCCCAGGCCCATTGGCTTGTGCGTTCGCATAGGGGCCATGTGTTTGCGATGGCCTGGTGGTGCAGTGCGTCCGCGTACTGGTAGCCGCGTTCGGGTAGAGTAAAAATAGGGGCCTGATGGAATGTGCTATGCGAACTCATGCCTAGGGCCGCATTCGCGAAGAATAAAGTCTGGGAAGACTCTTTTTAAGTCAAAAAATGAGGGTTTGGTCTATTTTTGCAAAAACTCATTTGAGAGCTCTGGAGAAGGTGGAGATTGAAGAGATTTTCAATAGAGTTCCTGAGGTAAGTCTTCTTCCATCATATTTTGGTTAATTTCATGAATTAGCCTTGATTTTTACCATGTTATTTGAGAAATTAAAGTGGAAATTAGGGGAAAATGGGAGGAAAATTCGGGAATTTCTTTTGATGATTTTAGTGGGCAATTGAGGTCGGATTTTGGTAAATTTGGTATGGGTAGACTCGTGAGGGAATGAGGATTTTAGTTTTTCGATTTTGATCGAATTCCGAGACGTGGGCCTGGGGGCCGGGTTTGGCCGATTTCAGGAATTGTGCTTAATTTTGATAGTTTTCGATTGGGGTTCATCTTCCTAGTATATGTTGATGTTATTGATCTGATTTGTGAAAGATTCGGAGCATTTGGGAGCCGATTCGAGGGGCTAGAGCATCCAGAGTAGCTTTTGGGCTGTTTTGAGGTAAGTAACGATTATAAATCTAAACCTTAGGGTATGAAACCCCGATATTTTATATTGTTTTGGTAAATGAGGTGAAGCAAATGCTAGGTGACGAGCGTGTGGCCGTGCACCCATAGTGATTTGTGACTTGATCTGTCAGGTAGCAATTATTAAGCCGCGTATTCGAATTGAAACCTTATGACATCCTGTATTTTAGAAATTTATATTTGTTTATGGGCTGTGAGCCATGTTTGGGGCCTTGTGCCGACCTGTTTAGACCCTCAGAGGTTCTTTTACACTATTCTCACACTATTCTGATAGAACAATTGTGAACCCGGTCATATTTTGTACTTGTTGTTATTTTCATTGTTATCACACTGTTTTGAGACTCTGAGAGGTATTTAGGGCTGAGTCCCGTGAGTTAAGATGGGTTGCCTGTGTGGCTTGTGAGGATGACTAAGTGATGCCGAGAGCCGAGCATGTGAGGATAGTTTTGGATCGGGCAGCACGCCGCAGAAGTATATATATTATATATTACATATGGGTCGGGCTGCACGCCGCAGCAATATACGTTATATATGGATCGGGCTGCATGCCGCAACAATATACATATTGGATCAGGTTGCACGCCGCATCAATATAGCGCTTGGGCTGTAGGAGCCCCTCCGGAGTCTGGACACCCCTAGTGGGCGCAGTCGACTATTATATGGATCGGGTTGCGCGCCGCAGCGTATGTTATATGGACTGGGCTATATATATATATGTATTGGATCGGGCTACATGCCGCAACAATTATGTGTATTCATGGTACTTGTTGAGTACGAGTGGTTAGTGTGAGCATGAGATACTGATACTGGAGTCACGAGTAACTAAGAGGCTTGCCCGAGAGGCTTTATTTGTGAGTGATACTGTGTCCGAGGGGCTTATATTTTATGAAACTACTGTTTTCACTCTTCTTTACACTGAGTCTCTGATGATAATGTTGGACAAATGTTTTTATACGAGATTTTAAATGGAAACTGGAGTTTTATGAAATATTCGGAATGTAGATTCCTGACTTGATTTACTTATTTCCACTGTTACTTATTATATGGATCTACATGATTTATAAATGCTCGTCACTACATTCAAGTTTTTAGTTACTTTGATTACTTACTGAGTTGGCATTTTTAGTTACTTTGATTACTTAGTGAGTTGGCATACTCACGTTACTCCCTGCACCTCTGTGTGCAGATCCAGGTACCAGTCCATCTCACTAGTCGATTTTCGGATGTGCTTGGAGTTTGCTCGGGGACCGAGGTTGCTGCTCAACATCCCTAGCTCACCTCCTTTCCTTTTCTCAGTTCATAGTTTTGTCTTTTGTACTTCAGTCTTCTGTAGTAGCAAGTCACCTTATTATACATCATATTTATAGTTCTAGATGCTCATGATAGTTGGTTCCAGGTTTTGGAGTAGTGTATAAATTGTTTATCTCATTTTGCTATTTTAATCTGCTAGTTTTGGAAATTATGATAGTATGTAATGGTTGACTAGCCTAGTTCCATGATAGGCGCCATCACGACCGGCTTAGTATTTGGGGTCGTGATAGGCCAGCTTTTTCATAACTCGAGGTTCAGACCAAAATCCGTTTATTCATTCACCCCCGAGCCCGAATATGTAATTAGTTCCGGAATTCGACCTCAAATCGAGGTCTAAATCCCCAAATTTGTAAAATTCCCAATTCCCCCAAAGTCCCTAATTTCTACCCTTAAAGAACAAGATTTAAGCCTAGGAATTTAATGAATGATGATGGAAATTGATGAAAACATGTTAAGAAGTTCAAACCTATGATTTGGTGTTGAAATCCCTCTTCAAAAATCTTCCTAGGTCGAGTTCTAGTGATACAAAAGGAAATTTGGGACTAAGTCCCGATTTTGTTCTGTTTTGAAAAACACTGGATAGGTCTTCATCGCGTTCGCGAGATATATGTCGCGATCGCGATGCACAGCGGCCCGAAGGCTACACGTTCACAAATACCTCCTCACGTTCGCGAAGGCTATGCCCCCCTGGCGTTTGCGTTCGCGTGGAAGGTTTAACTGACCCCTCCCCAGGTCCCTAACCCTCCTCGTTCACGTTGAGCTAGTCGCATTCGCAAAGGGTAAAACCCTCATCGCCTCGCGTTCGCGACCCAGTCTCCGCGTTCGAATAGAAGAAACTCTTCCCCAGACCTATTTCCCCTTCGCGATTGCGGGAGAGGCTACGTGATCGCGAAGCACAAAGTGACAGCACACCAGCAACAACAGAAACATCAGATTTTCTAGGTTACTACCCGTGGCCTATCCGAAACTCACCCGAGCCCTCGTGGCTCCAAACAAAATATGCACACAAGTCTAAAAACATCATACAGACTTGATTGTGGGATCAAATTACCAAAATAACACCTACAACTATGAATTTAGCACCAAAACCTATGAATTTCTCAAGAACACTTTAATATTACTATTTTCTGAACCGAACGTCCGAATCACGTCAATCGGTTCCGTTTCTCCCCAAATTTCACAGACAAGGTTTAAATATCATAACAGACCTGTAACAGGCTCCGGAACCAAAATACGAACTTGATACCATCAAAATCAAGCATTAAGCCAATTCTTAAAAAATCATTAATTTTCTATATTTCAATTTTAGTCATAAATTCAATTCTCGGGCTAGGGATCTCAGAATTCGATTTCGGGCGTACGCCCAGATCCCATATTTTACTACGGACCCACCAGGACCGTCGAAATACGGGTCCGGGTTCGGATCCGGGTCCGGGTCTGTTTACTCAAAACGTTGACCGAAGTCAACTAAAAATCATTTTTAAGGCCACAATTATTATTTTCTTCAATTTTTCCAAATAAAAGCTTTCCGAAAACATGCCCGTAATATGCATGCAAATCGAGGAGGGTAGGATGAGATTTTAAGGCTAACGAGCACATAATTGAGTTTTAAAACATGTTATGACCTTTTAGTTCATCATAATCTCCACCTCTAAAACAACCATTCTTCCTCAACTGACGAACCTGCTGGTCTAGAATAGCTACCGGCTCCTCATAAGTCAAATCCTTGTCTAACTGGTCAGAGCTGAAATCTAACACGTGGGACGGGTCACCATGATACTTTTGGAGCATAGACACATGGAATACTGGATGAACTGATGATAACCCTAGAGGAAACGCAAGCCTATAAGCCACATCTCCTACTCTATCGAGAATCTCAAAAGGCCCGATGTACCTAGGGCTCAACTTGCCCTTCTTTCCAAACCTCATGACACCCTTCATGGGTGATACCCGAAGCAATACTCTCTTCCCAACCATGAATACCACATCACGAACTCTACGGTCGGCATAACTCTTTGGCCTAGACTGAGCGGTGCAAAGTCGATCCGGGATAATCTTGACCTTATCCAAGGCCTCCTGTACTAGATCTGTACCCAATAATTGAGCCTCCCCCGGCTCAAACCACCCAATTGGTGACCTGCACCGTCTACTATATAATGCCTCAAAGGGAGCTATCTGAATGCTCGACTGGTAGCTGTTGTTGTAGTCGAACTCTGCAAGGGTAAAAAACGGATCCCACGATCCTCCGAAGTCTATCACACAAGAGCGGAGCATATCCTCCAAGATCTGAATAGTACACCCGGACTGCCCATCCATCTGAGGATGAAATGTTATTCTCAACTCAACCCGCATACCTAACTCACGCTGCACTACCCTCTAAAAGTGCGAGGTAAACTGCGTACCTCAATCAGAAATGATAGACACGAGCACACCGTGAAGACGGTCAATCCCCCAAATATAAATCTCTGCCTACAACTCTGAATAATTGGTAACTGCCACAGGAATGAAGTGTGCTGACTTAGTCAGCTTATCCACAATGACCCAAACAACGTCGAGCTTCCTCTGTGTAACGATCCGGCTGGTCGTTCTGAGATTTTTAGCTCTGTTTTCCCTATTTGTGCTTCATTGTATGATGTTCAGCTCTATTATGTCACGTCGGGTTGGTTGGCTCGGGTTCAAAGTAATTTTTGGAGAGGAATGAGACACTTAGTCTCTAAAGTTGGTTAGTTAGTTGGAAAAGTCAAGCGGAAGTTCACTTATGGGTAAACAATCTCGGATTAGGGTTTTTATGGCTCAGATAGCTTCGTTAAGTGAGTTTGGACTTAGGAGGGTGTTCAGAATGTGATTCGGAGGTCCGTGGTAGAATTAGGCTTGAATTGGCGAAATTCGGTCGGCAGTGGAAAATTTGATATCGGGGTTGGAATGGAATTTTTGGAAGTTGGAATAGGTTTGCACCATCATTTGTGATGTGTGTGAAAACGTTTAGGTCATTCGGATGTGGTTTGGGTAGTTTCGGCATCGTTGGCGAATTTCGGAAGTTTAGAAATCCTTAGGCTTGAATCTGAGGTTAATTTGGTATTTTGATGTTGTTTTGAGTGATTTGAAGGTTCATCTAAGTTTGAATGATGTTATGGGATGTGTTATCATGTTTGGTTGAGGTACCGAGGGTCTCGGGTGAGTTTCTGGTGGTTAACAGATCAATTTTTGGCTTTAGAAGTTGGCGTTGCTGGTGTTCTGTTGTAGGGAATTCCTTCTTCGCGTTCGCGAGAAGGCTATCACGTTCGCGGAGGGTTATTGAGAACTCAGGATTTTTGTTCTTCAAGTTCGTGGAGGGAAGGCCGCGAACGCGAAGGTTTGAGTGGAGTATGCATCGCGGACGCGCTCGATTTCTCGCGTTCGCGAGGAGGAGTAAGGCAGATAGGGACCCCAGGTTTTTGGTCTACGTGTTCGCGAGGAGTGGGCCGCGTTCGTGAAGTTTAAAGGAAGTAAAGCACCACATTCGTGAAGCTGTTTTCGCGTTCATGAAGAGTAAAGTGGAAGGACAGTTAGGTTGTCCTACACGAACGCGAGAGGACGGTTGCGTTCGCGAAGAAAAAAATCTGGGCAGCAGTATTTAATTCCAAAATCGAGGGTTTGAGTCTATAATTCCAAAATTCAATAGAGAGCTCAGGAGAAGGATATTTAGAGAGGATTTTCAGAGGAGTTATTGAGGTAAGTGTTCTTCACTTAATTTTGGTTAAATTCCATGATTGTGCCTTGATTTTATCATCTAAATTGGGAATTTGGGATGAAAATTTGGAGAAAAATGGAGCAGAATTGGAGAGTGGATTTTGGGGATTTGGATGGCCATTTGATGTCATATTTAATGAAATTGATGTGGGTAGACTCACGAGGGAATGAGGTTTCTAGTTTTGTAATTTTTGTTGGATTCCGAGACGTGGGCCCGGGGGTCCGGTTTGGCCAATTTCGGGATTTGTGATGTAATTTGATTATTTTGATGTGGGCTTCGTCACTTTAACATATGTTAATGATATAATACTGATTTTGGATAGTTTCTGGGCGATTTATGGCCGAGTCGAGCGGCAAGGGCATTAAGGAGTAGATTTTCGTCCGGTTTGAGGTAAGTAATGATTGTTAATCTAGACCTGAGGGTATGAAACCCTGGGTTTTCGTACCATTTGACTAAATTAAGGTGACGCACATGCTAGGTGACGGGCGTGTAGGAGTGCATCATTAGGGATTGTGACTTGGTCCATCCCGTGGCAATTATAGAGTTGCATATTTTGGTTAAAGTTGTATAATTGCTATATGTTTTTGAAATGATTCCTTTAACTTGGGTTGAACGTTGTGTTTGGGGCCTTATGCCTGTACTATTTGGACCCTCAGGGGTATTTTATACTATACTCACATCGTTTTGATTTGAAAGCATATCCTCAGCCAAGATTTGTCCTCTTTACTGTTTGATTCAGTTTCTTTACTCTATTTTAAATATATGAAAGTTGTTTTGGGCTGAGTTCCCTGATTTATCACAGAAATTCGCTAGTGGCTTGCGAGGTTGATGACTGAGAGAGGTCAAGGTCTTGATTTTGAGGATATATATTTATGGATCGGGCTATTTTGAGGATATATGTTTATGGATCGGGCTGCACGCCGCATCGATATATATATATTTATATATATTTGGATCGGGTTGCATGCCACAGCGATATACGGATCGGGCTGCACGCCGCAGCGATATACTGATCGGGCTGCATGCCGCAGCGATATAACGCTTGGGTTGTAAGAGCCCCTCCTAAGTCTGTACACCGCCAGTGAGTGCAGGTACCTACATGAGTATGAGTGCTGAATGTGAGCACTGAGTGATGAATGTTCAGTCATGAGTGACTGTGAGGCTTGCCCGAGGGGCTATTTATGAGTGATATTTTGCCAGAGGGGCTTGTTTATGAAGTCACTATTTCTCACTCTATTTTTATATTGAGCCTCTATCGAAACTAATGAAAAAAATGTTTTCATACGATTTCCGTTGAAACTGAAGTTTTACGAGATATTTTGACTTGATTTACTGATTTGGCATTGTTGTTTTCACGGAGACTTTGTATGGTGAGCTTTATGGGATTTTACTTCTCGTCACTGCACTCAACCTTTATTTATGACTATTACTTACTGAGTTGGCGTACTCACGTTACTCCCTGCACCTTGTGTGCAGATTCAGGTGTCACAGGACGCTCGAGTGTGAGTTGATATATCATCAGCTGTTGTCGGAGTTTAATAAGGTAGCTGCATGACGACCGCAACCCTGCTCTTCCCCCTATTCTTTCAGTATATCATTTTATTAGACTTCTCTTGTCTTTTGCGTAGACTGTATCAGACTTGTATCATAGATGCTCATGACTAGTGACACCCGAGGTCAGGCCGTTGGTTTATATTTGTTTACTTTACTTGTTTGAAATTGTTTAATGGAAGATCTATGATGGAAAAGGTTAGAAAAAAAAGAATTATCGAAAAGAATTATTCTATGTTTTGAATAGTTAATCGGCTAGCCTAGTACTGCGATAGGCGCCATCACGACTGGGTAGTTTGGGCTTTGGCACTCTGAGTCCGTGAGAGTCCAACAACAAAGTCCATAGTGATACGCTCCCACTTCCACTCAAGAATCTCCATCTGCTGAAGCAACCACCGGGTCTCTGATGCTCATACTTCACCTGCTGACAATTCAGGCACCGAGCTACATAACCAACTATATCCCTTTTCATCCTCCTCCACGAATAATGTTGTCGCAGGTCCTGGTACATCTTGGCAGCGGCCGGGTGAATAGAATAATGAGAACTGTGAGCCTCCTCAAGGATCAACTCACGAAGCCCATCAACATTAGGCACACACATACGACCGTGCATCCTCAAAATGCCGTCATCTCCAACGGTAACCTGCTTGGCACCGCCGTTCTGAACTGTGTCTTTAAGGACCATCAAGTGAGGATCATCATATTGCCGATATCTGATACGCTCAAACAAGGAAGACCGAGCGACTTTGCAAGCTAGAACACGGTTGCGGATCTGAAATGTCCAACCTCACGAACTGGCTAGCCAAAGTCTGAACATCTAAAGCTAGTGGCCTCTCACTGACTGGAATGAATGCAAGGCTGCCCATACTCAATGCGTCGGCCACCACATTGGCCTTCCCCGGATGATACAATATGGTGATATCATAGTCTTGTAGTAGCTCCAACCATCTCCTCTGCCTCAAATTGAGATCCTTTTGCTTGTAAAAATATTGAAGGTTGTGATGACCCGTGAAAACTTCACACGACACACCATAAAGATAGTGCCTCCAAATCTTCAGTGCGTGAACAATGGCTACCAACTCTAAATCATGAACTGGGTAATTCTTCTCATGAACCTTCAACTGTCGAGATGCATATGTAATTACCCTGCCCTCCTGCATCAATGTTGCTCCGAGTCCAACACGGGAGGCATCACAATATACCGTGTAAGATCCTGAATCTGATGGTAATACCAACACCGGTGCTGAAGTCAAAGCTATCTTGAGCTTCTGAAAGCTCGCCTCACACTCGTTGGACCATCTGAACAGGGCAACCTTCTGGGTCAACCTGGTCAACAGGGCTACTATAGATGAAAACCCCTCTATAAAACGACGGTAATAACCTGCCAAACCCAAGAAGCTCCTGATCTCAGTGGCTGAAGTGGGTCTAGGCCAGTTCTTGATTGCCTCAATCTTCTTAGGATTTACCTGAATACCCTCTGCTGATACGACGTGACCCAAGAAAGCGACCAAATCCAACCAAACCCTCGCACTTCAAAAATTTAGCATACAATTTATCGCCCCTCAAAGTCTTGAGCACTATCCTGAGATGCTGCTCATGCTCCTCCCGACTGCGGGAGTATATCAAAATGTCATCAATAAACACGATCACAAAGGAATCCAAGTAAGGCTTGAACACTCGGTTCATCAAGTCCATAAATGTTGTTGGGCATTTGTCAACCCAAAGGACATCATCAGAAACTCATAGTGCCCATACAACGTCCGAAAGGCTATCTTAGGGACATCGGATGCCCTATTCCTCAACTGATGGTAGCCAGATCTCAAATCAATCTTCGAAAACACTTTGGCACCCTAAATCTGATCAAACAAGTCATCAATCCTCTACAACAGATACTTGTTCTTGATGGTGACTTTGTTCAACTGTCGATAATCTATACACATCCTCATAGACCCATCCTTCTTCTTCACAAACAAAACTGGTGCACCCCAGAGCGAGACAATAGGTCTAATGAATCCCTTATCAAGCAAATCATGTAATTGTTCCTTCAACTCCTTCAACTCTGGCGGGGCCATTTGGTATGGCAGAATAGAAATAGGCTGAGTGCCCGGAGCCAAATTAATGCAAAATTCAATATCCCTGTCGAGTGGCATCCCCAGCAGGTCTACATGAAATACCTTTGGAAACTCACGAACAACAAGCATATAATCCATGGAAGGAACCTCAACACTAGAATCACGAACATAAGCCAAATAGGCCAAACACCCTTTCTCGACCATACACCGAGCCTTCATATAAGAAATAACCCTGCTGTTAGAATGGCCAGGATCCCCTCTCCACTCTAATCGAGGCAACCCCGGCAAGGCTAATGTCACTGTCTTGGCGTGACAGTCCAAGATAGAATGATGAGGTGACAGTCAATCCATACCCAATATAACATCGAAATCCACCATATCTAAGAGCAGAAGGTCTGCACTGGTCTCAAGGATTTCAATAGTAACAAAACACAAACGATATATGTAGTCTACAACAATAGCATCCCCAATGCGCGTGGACACATATACATGGGCACTCAAAGAATCATAGGGCACAACCAAATATGAAGCAAAATAAGATGACACATAGGAGTAAGTAGACCCCTGATCAAATAGAACTGAAGCATCTCTACTGCAAACTGAAATAGTACCTGTAATGACAACATCGGATGACTCAGCCTCAGGTCTGGCTGGGAAAGCATAACATTGGGGCTGGTCCCCACCACCCTGAATTGTATCCCTAGGACGACCTCTAGCTGGTGGGCCTCCACCTCTAACGGCCTGACCTCCACCTCTAACAATCTGGCCCCTGCCTCTGGCTACCTGACCCTTGCCTCTGGCTGGCTAAGCAGGTGGTGCAGCAACTGGTGCCGGAACCATGGCACAAGAACCCTGATGCTATGGCTGAACACCCAATAATCTCGGGTAGGTCCTCCAAATATGCCCTTAATCACCACACTCAAAACATCCATCCTGATACGGTGGCTGTGGAAACTGAGACTGACTCTGACAAGCCGGTTGACCATGATAATAACTCTGAAGAGGAGGTGCTCGGATAGGAGCTGGTGGTGCACTATAAGCTTGCTGCATACAAGGAGGCACATAAGGACCGCGACTCCCTGAAGCACTGTGAGATACCTGCAGTGCTGAATGAAATGGCCTAGAAGGATGGCCTCTACCAAAATGTCCCCTTCCCCCAGATGAGGTGTCGCTGAACCCACCGGTATGATGAGGTCTTTTATCTGACCCCTGACTCCCCTATTCAAGAACCATCTCGACGCGTCTGGCCATATTGGCCGCATCCTGAAAAGAAATCTCGCTCCCAGTTTCCTTAGCTATCTGCAATCTAATAGGCTGAGCAAGCCCCTCAATAAAACTCCTCACATGCTCTCTCTCTGTCGGAAGCAAAAGAATAACATGACGGGCCAAATCTACAAAATGAGTCTCATACTGAGTAACATTCATGCTGCCCTACTGGAGACGCTCGAACTAACGGCGACGCTCCTCTCTCAAGGTGATAGGCAAGAACTTCTCTAAGAAGAGATGTAAGAACTGGTCACAAGTAAGAGCAGGCGACCCAGCTGGTATGGTTAATAAATAATATCGCCACTATTTCTTGGCAGAACCAGTCATCTGAAAAGCAGCAAAGTCGACCCCATTGGTCTCCAATATACCCATGTTCCGAAGAACCTCATGAAAACTATCAAGATACTCATGGGGATCCTCTGAAGTAGCATCACTGAAATGAATTGGAAAGAGCTTGGTAAACCTGTCCAATCTCCACAAAGCCTCACAGGACATAGCTGGCCCATCAGCGGGTTGTGTCGCAACAACCTGCTGAAATACTCCGACGGGATGGACTGCTGGTGTCTGAAACTGGGGAGCTATCTTCTCCGGAGTGTGATTAGAAGGAGTCTGGGCTCCTTCTCCAGCCTAGGATACGGCTGGTGCCATGGGGAATGCGCCAGTCTGGGCCACACTCTCCATAAGGCCCACTAATCGGACCAAGGCATCATGGAGCACTGGGGTAGAAATAAACCCCTCCGGGACTTGTGCTGGTCCGGCAGGAATAGTCTAAGATGGAACCTCCTCATCGAACTCTACCTGAGGCTCCACGGCTGGGGCTGCTGCTCGGGCACTAGGCTGAGCCCTACCCCTGCCTCGTCCTCTGGCACGGCCTCGGCCTCGACCTCTGCCCCTCGTAGGAGTTGCTGGCGGAGGATCTGGCTGCTGATCAGCGGAAGAAGAGGTATATATTCTCTCTATCTGCGAGAGAATAAGAATATGAGAGTTCAATCAGTGTTGAGATAACAAAATTGCACTATAGAGTTGAATAAAAGTGAAATTTGTTCCTAGACTTCATAGCCTCTGGGAGATAAGTACAGACGTCTCCGTACCGATCCCTCAGACTCTACTAAGCTTATCTGTGAATTGTGAGACCTAAGAAACCTAGTACTCTGATACAAACTTGTCACGACCCGAAATTCCCTCCGCCGGGATCGGCGCCTAACATCACACTTGCCAGGCAAGCTAAAGTTAGAGATCGTTTAGCCATTTATGTCCATTTTTAGTAATCAACAGTAATCAGGCAAAATAAACCAGAATAATTGTAAGGTATATAGAAATGGAAATCATTTTCATTGTACTCCTCCCTAGAGACCTGTTGTCATCACAATTTCACAAACACACTATGATTTTCCACGAACATAGCTAAAAGAAATTTACATCTATTTTTGGAAAGAAAGAATAACAGTAATAAAGAGATGAAGAAGGGGACGCCAGGGCCTGCGGACGCCAGCAGGACTACCTTGGGTCTCCGGTTTTGGCATGCAACCCGATCCCACCGAATAATCATATTCACCTTTATTTCTCCTCATTGATCATCCCTTATTCCTCATGTTGCGGCATGCGATCTGATCCCATCATATCATAGTAAACACACATAGTGTACAGAAATTTCATAAATTCCACACAAGGACCTTACCAACACTTGAAATTTGGAACAAAGCAACCAGGAGCTGTATAAACAATAAAACTCAATAAGTTTACTATTACACAGCGAGACCAAACCAGGATATCATAGAAATTTCCAATAAGAACAGTTTAAACCAATAAAATGGGAAGCAATAATCCTACGGGGAAACAAATATCCAACAGGTAACAATTAAGCACGGAATTACAGTTAGACATGTAACAAGTAAGGCAAGAAGGAAAACAATATAAGGTAAAACAGGTAAATTGGCAGCGCATAGGTACTCTTCACCTCACGTATACGCCGCTCACATGATTTATCACATAACAAACAATTCAAAGGTTCATAAACCCTTAAGTGAAGGTTAGACACAACACTTACCTCGATCCGCAGGCCACTCAATGTTGAAGTAATGCATTTCCTCTAGAATTCATCTCTATCCCACTCGTATCTAGTCATAATTAGCTTAATACCATCAATTATCGCTAAAGAAATCAATTTCAATGCACAATATAGAATTCCAAATTTTCCCCAAAAAGTCAAAAATCGACCCCGGGCCCGCTTGGTCAAAACTCGAGGGTCGGATCAAAATCCCCTTACCCATGCACCCCGAAGCCCGAATATGTAAATAGTTTTGGAACCGACCTCAAATCAAGGTGTAAATCCCCAAATTTGTAAAATTCCTAATTCCCCCAAAATCCCTAATTTCTACCTTTAAAGAACAAGATTTAAGCCTAGGAATTGAATGAATCATGATGGAAATCGAAGAAAACAAGTTAAGAAGTGCAAACCTATGATTTGGTGTTGATAACCCTCTTAAAAAATCTCCTATATCGAGTTCTAGTGATGAAAAATTAAATTTGGGACTAAGTCCCGATTTTGTTCTGTTTTGAAAACCCCTTGACAGGTCTTCATCGCGTTCGCGAGAGCCCTGTCGCGATCGCGATGCATAGTGGCTTAAAGGCCTGCTCGTTCACGAATACCTCCTCGCGTTCATGAAGGGTATGCCCCCTGGCCTTCGCGTTCGCGAACCATGGGTCGCGTTCGCATAGAAGGGTTGACCGACTGTCAGGATCCGAATTACCCTCCGAACGATCTCGTGACGGCACCTAGTCTCTACAATTAGGTAAGCCTAAATTTTGCAAGAAATATGGAAAAAAAATAATAGAAACAGTAAAGAAGAAGCAATACTATAAAATTTTAGCCGCTAGGCATTTACAGCTTTTACTTTCCCAAAACTCGGAACATCACAAAGTCAAAAACTCTGAACTACTGTAGCTCTATACAAAAGGAATAAAGAAAATGTATCTATATATCTCCTATATCTATAATAGAGTAGGAAGGGGACTCGTGAGATCCTGAGGATGCGGCAGAATTACCTCGCAGTCACCTAAGCAGCTGCTAAGATGCGCCTAGCCACTGAACCATACACTAGTACCTGGATCTGCACATGGGGAAAACGTGATCAGGAAAGGGCGTGAGTACTCCACATTCGGTACTCTGTAAGTTCCAAGCCTAACCCCAGTCAAGTAGTGACGAGGTCAGGTTGAGGCTCTACTGAGTTTTAAAACAAGTCAATTATAAATTTAAAACAGTGAAATATAGATAAGCAATGATAAACAGGATTAATGGAAACTGGAAGAATTAATAACAGAAAAAGAGCCCTCGGCTCAGCACAACATATATCTCAACAGTAAATATGCAATGCAGTACGAGGGGAAAACTCTCGGATCTCAGTCCGTAGTCCCAATTTAAATATGCTATGCAGTACAGGGGGAAAGCTCCTGGATCTCTATCCATAGTCTCAATTTAAATATGCATTGCAGTACAGGAGAAAGCTCTCGGATCTCACTCCGTAGTCCCAATTTAAATATGCAATGCCGTACAGGGGGAAAGCTCCCGGATCTCGATCCGTAGTATCCCAATTTAAATATGCAATGCAGAAGTATGTCGGATGCGGCTTAATTAAACAGTTCACGAAAAACAACAGGCAAGAATATAGCAAAACTACCTAAGCATGGTGTAACTAGTAGCAAATAAGAGGAAATCAAGTAAGGATAGGTAAGCAAGCTTATTCTTAAGCTAACTACTCAGTTAAGACAGGAAACAGTAATATAGGAATGAAAATGAGTAATACCATGGAAGGAAAAATGGAATTTTAGCAACAATGACCCGTGTACGCACTCGTCACCTTACGTACGCGGCGTCCACGTAACAAAATCAGTATAAAAATGCCTAAGGGGATGTCCCCAACAGATAGTTAGGCAATCCACTTACCTTGACTGCGCTAATCAACTCAATACCACGCCCTTGCCACGAGTATCCAGCTCCGGGTGGCCCAAATCTAGTCAATTCGATTGCATAGTTTAAATATCATTTCAAGGAAACATAATAACTAATAAGTTCGAAGCTAATGCGCGAAATTTGGAAATTCGCCCAAAACGTCCCCCGGGCCCACGTCTCGGAATCGGGTAAAAATTATATTTCCCGAACACCATTCACTCATGAACTCACTCGAACAAGAATCAACAAAATTTGACGTCTAAATCTCCCTAAATCTTCAGATATCTACTTGGGGAAGTTTCATCCCAATTTCATGGTTTTTCATCCAATTTCATTGATTAGATTGAGGAAATTGATAGAGATTATTGATATACAAATGGATTAAGGTTAGAAAACGTTATCTATGATTCTCCTCTTCAAATTCCACTGAAAATCGCCAAATCCCGAGCTCTCAATCGATTTTGGAGTTATGAATTTCAAACCCTCGGATTTTGGTATAACCAGCTCAGGGATTTCGCACCTGCAACATTGGGATCGCACCTACGGTGCCGCACCTACGGAAACACAATCGCAGGTGCGGAAACTCATTAAAAGGCCTAGGGTCGCAGGTGCGATTCCGCACCTGCGGATATTCTTCCGCACCTACGAGTCTAGCCAGTATGAACTACGTCCTCACCTGCGTGCACCTCCTTCGCACCTACGTGTCCTCACCTGCGGAAAAACCATCGCAGGTGCGAGACACCAGAACCAGAAATGGTTCAGCTGCTCTTAAAGTTCCAAATTCACCCGTTGGGCATCCGAAACAACCCCGAGACCCCCGGGACCTCAACCAAACCTACCAACTGACCCTAATGCGTTGTTCAAACTTGGTCGAGCCTTAAAAACACATCTCATAACATCAAAATCATCAATTATGCATAGATTCAATTCTAAGAACTTATGAAATTTCTAGAATTCACATCCGATGCCGAAACACGTCAAAACTCATCCGAATGACCTCAAATTTTGCTCACAGGTCACAAATGGCATAACGGACCTGCTGTTGCTTTCGAAATTCCATTCCGAGTCCGATATCAAATTTTACCTATCGGCCGAAATCGCAGTAATTCTAACTTTCTCCAATTCAAGCCTAAATCTACAACCGACCTCGAAAACACATTCTGAACACGGTCGTAACCCCGGAATCACCCAACGGAGCTAACGGAGTCGACGAAATTCGATTCCGGGTCTGTCTTCACACATCCCTAGCTACAAACTGATTTCAAAGGGTAAAATCCACATTTAAGGACTATATGTCCAAAATCACTCCGAATTTTACCATTCAATATTCCGACAAGTTCAATAACATAAAATAGACATGGGAGAAGCACTTATTAGGGGATCGGGGTGCTAACTCTCAAAACGACCGACCGGGTCGTTACATCCTCCCCCTCTTAAGAAAATCGTTCGTCCTCGAACGAGTATAGAAACATGCCTGAAGCTGTGAAAAGATGAGGGTACTGACTCCGCATATCCTGCTCGGTCTCCCAAGTCGCCTCCTCGAATGGCTGACCCCTCCACTGAACCTTAACTGAGGCAATATTCTTCGATCTGAGCTTTCTGACCTGCCTGTCCAATATAGCCACAGGCTCCTCATCATATGATAGGTCATTGTCCAACTGGACTGAGCTGAAATCTAAAACATGAATCGGGTCATCGTGATACTTCCGGAGCATGGAGACGTGGAATACCGGATGAACCCCTGCTAGGCTGGGAGGCAGGGCTAGCTCATAAGCAACCTCCCTAACACGTCGCAACGCCTCAAAAGGGCCAATAAATCTCAGACTCAGCTTGCCTTTTTTCCCGAACCTCATGACGCCCTTCATAGGCGATACCCGAAGCAAAACCCGATCACCAGCCATAAATGCCAAGTCACGAACCTTCCGGTCCGCATAACTCTTCTACCTGGACTGAGCTGTGCGAAGTCTCTCCTGAATCACCTTCACCTTGTCCAGGGCATCCTGAACCAAGTTTGTACCCAAAAATCAGGCGTCGCCCGGCTAAAACCATCCCACTGGAGACCTGCACCGCCTACCATACAAAGCCTCATACGGCGCCATCTGAATGCTGGACTGGTAGTTGTTATTATAAGCAAACACTGCAAGTGGAAAGTATCGACCCCATGACCCTCCAAAATCTATCACACACGAACAGAGCATATCCTCGAGAATCTGAATCGTGCGCTCGGACTGCCCGTCCGTCTGAGGGTGAAAAGTTGTACTCAACTCTACCCTGGTGCCTAATTCGTGCCGAACGGCTCTCCAGAACCGTGAAGTGAACTGTGTCCCTCTGTCTGAAATGATAGATACTGAGATACCGGGGAGGCGAACAATCTCTCTAATATAAATCTCAGCCAACGTCTCAGATGAATATGTAGTCAGCACTGGAATGAAATGGGCTTATTTGGTCAGACGATCCACAATCACCCAAATAGCATCATACTTCCTCAAAGTCCGAGGAAGTCCAACCACAAAGTCCATGGTGATCCGCTCCCACTTCCACTCTGGAAGCTCAATCTGCTGAAGTAACCTTCCCGGTCTTTGATGTTCACATTTGACGTGCTGACAGTTGAGACATTTGGCTACAAACTCCACTATATCCTTCTTCATCCTTCGGCACCAATAGTGTTGTCTCAAATCCTGGTACATCTTCGCGGTACCCGGATGGATGGAATACCGCGAACTATGGGCCTCCTCAAGAATCAACTCCCGAAGCCCATCTACGTTGGGTACACAAATACGGACCTGGATCCTCATCACCCCATCATCACCTATGGTCACATCCCTGGCATCACCCCGCCGAACTCTATTCTGAAGAACCAAAAGGTGGGGATCATCATACTGGCGCTCTCTGATACGGTCATAAAGGGAAGATCGAGCAACAACACAAGCTAATACCCGGCAAGGCTCAGAAAGATTCAATCTCACGAGCGCTAGAGGCCTCTCAGTTGCATGAAGGTATGCCAAACTCCCCAAACTCTTTGCCCGGCGACTCAAGGCGTCGGCCACCACATTGGCCTTCCCCGGGTGGTATAATATAGTGATGTCATAGTCCTTTAGCAACTCCAACCACCTACGCTGGCGCAAATTTAGATCCTTCTTCCTGAATATGTGCTGTAAACTCCGGTGATCCGTGAATATCTCACAGGGAACACCATATAAATAATGACGCCATATCTTCAGGGCGTGAACAATCGTTGCTAACTCTAGATCATAAACAGGGTAGTTTTTCGAATGCACCTTCAACTGCCTGGACGCGTAGGCAATCACCTTACCGTTTTGCATCAACACCGCTCCCAGGCCAATCCTCGAAGCATCACAATAGACTGTGTAGGACCCGGAACCAGTAGGCAATACCAACACAGGAGTTGTAGTCAGGGTTGTCTTGAGCTTCTGAAAGCTCTCCTCGCACTCCTCAGTCCATATAAAAGGTGCACCCTTATGGGTCAGTCTGGTCATGGGCGCTGAAATGGATGAAAATCCCTCCACAAAACGGCGATAATATTCCGCCAAACTTAGGAAACTGCGGATCTCAGTAGCTGATAATGGTCTGGGCCAACTATGTACCGCCTCCACCTTCTTCGGATCTACCTTGATCCCATCCGAAGACACCACATGGCCTAGGAATGCCACAGAATCAAGCCAAAATTCACACTTACAAAACTTTGCATACAATTTCTTTTCCCGCAATGTCTGAAGCATGGTCCTCAAGTGCTGCTCATGGTCCTCCTGGGACCGAGAATATACCAAAATGTCATCAATGAACACGATGATGAAAGTATCACCATAAGGCCGAAATATGTTGTGCATCAGATGCATGAAGGTTGCTGGGGCGTTGGTCAGCCCGCATGACATAACACGGAACTCATAGTGGCCATATCTGGTCCGGAAGGCAGTCTTCGGGATATCCGGCTCCCGAATCTTCAATTGATGATAGCCCGAATGAAGATCAATCTTTGAGAACACCTTAGCACCCTGTAACTGGTCAATGGATCATCAATGTGAGGCAATGGGTACCTGTTCTTCACCGTCACCTTATTCAGCTGCCGGTAGTCAATACACAAATGCATCGAGCCATCCTTTTTCTTCACAAATAACACGGGAGCGCCCCAAGGTGATACACTGGGCCTGATGAATCCCTTTTCAAGAAACTCCTGTAACTGCTCCTTCAACTTCCTCAACTCAGGAGGAGCCATGTGATAGGGAGGAATGGAAATGGGCTGAGTGCCCGGCAACAAGACAATGACGAAATCAATGTCTCTATCGAGTGGCATACACGGAAAATCAACTAGAAATACATAAGGATAGTCCCTGACAACTGGAACTAACTCAACTGTAGGGATCTCAGCACTAACATCTCTCACATAAGCCAAATACGCATCACACCCCTTTTCAACCATCCGCTGAGCCTTAAGAAAAGAAATGACTCAGCGGGGAGTATACTCTAAGGAACCTCTCCACTCTAACCTCGGTAATCCTGGCATAGCCAGCGTCACGGTCTTGGCGTGACAATCAAGAATAGCATAGTAGGGAGACAGCCAGTCCATACCCAAAATAACATCGAAATCTACCATGCTGAGTAATAGTAAGTCAGCTCTGGTCTCAAAACCACTAATAACAATAAAGCATGACCAATATACGCGGTCCACAACAAGAGAATCTCCTAGAGGAGTAGAAACATATACGGGGGAACTCAAAGAATCCCGAGATATCCCCAAATGTGAAGTAAAATAAGAAGAGACATACGAATATGTAGAGCCTAGGTCAAATAATACCGATGCATCCCTATGACAAACAAGAACACTACCTGTAATGTCTGAAGAAATGGCCTCGGATCAGGCTGGAAGAGCATAGTACCTGGCCTTGGCTCCCCCTCTAGGGGGACCTCGACCTCTCGACCTCCACCTCGAGCTACCTGAGATGGTGGGGTAGCAACTGGGGATGGAAGAATAGCTGGGGGACTTGGTGGAAGACGTGGAACCTGATAAGTCTGAGGTGGTGTACCCCTTCTCGCTCTGGGGCAATCTCTGATCATATGACAAGGGTCACCACACTCAAAACAACCTTTTGGAGGACGTGGCGGCCTCTGCTGACTCTGAAATGGCCTGCTGGACTGGCCACTGATAGCACCTCGAGCAGGAGGCACCTGAGATACTGGTGGTGCATAATATGGTTCCTGAGGTCTAGGAGGAGCTGGAATACCACTGGCTGCTGGGAGATCTGAATGAACGGGGCCACTCACAAAATCCCTACCATAGCATGCTGCTGGTGCACAGGCTCCTGAAAATGACCAGTCTCTCGAGACCTCTTGGCCTCTCTCTCATCCCTGTCCTGGGCTAACATAGTCTCAATCCTCCGGGAAATACTCACAGCCTGTTGGTAAGTAATATCGGTCTCCAGCTCTCTGGCCATGTTGGTCCGAATACTGGGGTGGACCCCCTCAATAAAGCGTCAAACCCTCTCTCTGACAGTGACAACCAAAGCTGGCGCACGGCGAGCCAAATCGCTGTAACGGACTGCAATACTCTGACACAGTCATTGTACCCTGGCATAGCTGCTCAAACTCCGCACGCCAAGCATCCCTGAAGCTCTGAGGGACAAACTCAAGTAAGAACATCTTGGAGAACTAATCCCAAGTAAGTGAAGGTGCGTCGTCCGGACTACTAAGCTCAAAAGCACGCCACCACTCATAAGATGCTCCCCTCAGCTGGAAAGAAGTGAAAGAAACCCCACTCGTCTCCACAATACCCATAGTGCGGAGAATGCGATGACACCCCTCGAGAAAATCCAGGGCGTCATCCGAAGCTAGTCCGCTGAACTCAGGTGGGTGGTACTTCTTGTACCTCTCAAGTCGGAGCTGCTCTGCCTCAGGAACGGCTATCCTAGTCTCCTACTGAGCTGGAGCTGCTGGGGACATAGGAATATACTCTGGAACCTGCCCAATATGAACCCTCTGCTCAGGAGTACGGGCTGCGGGAGTCAATGTCCCTCCCCCGGCCTGGGATGTAGCTGGAGATATCGGAAGTAGTCCCGTCTGAGACAGAGTACTTAAGGCACTCAAGAACTAAGCCAATGTCTCCTGGAGGTCTGGAGTAACAGTAGGGACCTCTTGTGCCCCTCCAACTGTAGCTGCTGGGGGCTCCTCTGCCTCTACTCTAGCCAGTGCTCGGGCTGCACCGCGTGCTCGTCCTCGGCCCCGGCCCCTGCCTCTAGTGGATCTGACTGGGTGCTCGATTTCCTGGTCATCACTACGTCCAGTACGGGTACGAACCATCTGCAGGCAAGAACAAAATAGAGTTTAAGAATTTGATGACAATAACTAGCACGATAAGGAATTCCAAAGAATTTGATTATTCTTAACAGTTACATAGCCTCTCGAAGATAGATACGGATGTCTCCGCACCGATTCGCGAGACTCTAATAAACCGGCTTGTGACTTGTGACTCCTATGAACCTAGATGCTCTGATACCAACTTGTCACGACCCGAATTACCCTCCGAACGGTCTTGTGACGGCACCTAGTCTCTACAACTAGGTAAGTCTAAAATTTGCAGAAAATAAGGCAAAACAATAATAGAAACAGTAAAGAAGAAGCAATACTATAAAATTTTAGCCGCTCGACAATTACAGCTATTACTTTCCAAAAACCCGGAACATCACAAAGTCACAAACTCTGAACCACTGTAGCTCTATACAAAGGAATAACGAAAATGTATCTATATCTCCTATATCTATACTAGAGTAGGAAGGGGACTCGTGAGATCCTGTGGACGCGGCAGAATTATCTCGCAGTCTCCTAAGCAGCTGCTAAGATGCCCCTAGCCACTGAACTGTGCACTGGTACCTGGATCTGCACATGGGGAAAACATGCGCAGAAAAGGGCGTGAGTACTCCACATTCGGTACTCCGTAAGTGCCAAGCCTAACCCCAGTCAAGTAGTGATGAGATCAGGTTGAGGCTCTACTGAGTTTTAAAACAAGTCAATTATAAATTTAAAATAGTGACATATAGATAAGCAATGATAAACAAGATTATTGGAAACTGGACGAATTAATAACAGAAAGAGAGCCCTCGGCTCAGCACATCATATATCTCAACAGTAAATACAGTATGAGGGGAAAGCTCCCGGATCTCAGTCCTTAGTCCCAATTTAAATATGCTATGCAGTACAGGGAGAAAGCTCCCAGATCTCTATCTGTAGTCCCAATTTAAATATGCATTGCAGTACAGGGGAAAGCTCCCAGACCTCGGTCCGTAGTCCCAATTTAAATATGCAATGCCATACAGGGGGAAAGCTCTCGGATCTCAGTCCGTATTCCCAATTTAAATATGCAATGCAGAAGTATGTCGGATGCGGCTTAATTAAATAGTTCAGGAAAAACAACAGGCAAGAATATAGCAAAACTACCTAAGCATGGTGTAACTAGTAGCAAATAAGAGGAAATCAAGTAAGGACAGGTAAGCATGCTTATTCTTAAGCTAACTACTCAGTTAAGACAGGAAACAGTAATATAGGAATGAAGTCCCCAACACAGAGTTAGGCAAGCCACTTACCTTGACTGCGCTAATCAACTCAACACCTCACCCTTTCCATGAGTATCCAACTACGGGTGGCCCAAATCTAGTCAATTCGATTGCATAGTGTAAATATCATTTCAAGGAAATATAATAACTAATAAGTTCGAAGCTAATGCGCGAAATTTGGAAATTCGCCCAAAAAGTCCCCCGGTCCCACGTCTCGGAATTGGGTAAAAATTATATTTCCCGAACACCCTTTCGCTCATGAGCTCACTCGAACAAGAATCAACAAAATCCGACGTCTAAATCTCCCTAAATCCTCAGATTTCTACTTGGGGAAGTTTCATCCTAATTTCATGGTTTTTCATCCAATTTCATTGATTAGATTTAGGAAATTGATAGAGATTATTTATATACAAATGGATTAAGGTTAGAAAATGTTACCTATGATTCTCTTATTCAAATTCCACTGAAAATCGCCAAATCCCAAGCTCTCAATTGATTTTGGAGTTATGAATTTCAAACCCTCGGATTTTGGTATTACCAGCCCGGGGATTTCGCACCTGCAACATCCTGCGGTGCCGCACCTGTGGTACCACACCTGCAGAATCACAGTTGTAGGTGCGGAAACTCATTAAAAGGCCTGGGGTCGCACCTACGGTGTCTGGGTCGCAGGTGCGATTTCGCACCTGCAGATATTCTTCCACACCTGCGAGTCTGGCCAGCTTGAACTACGCCCGCACCTGCGTGCACCCCCTTCGCACCTGCGTGACCGCACCTGTGCAAAAACCATCGCAGGTGCGAGACAACAGAACCAGAAATGGTTCAGTTGCTCTTAAAGTTCCAAATTCACCCGTTGGGCATCCGAAACAACCCCGAGGCCCCGGGACCTCAACCAAACCTACCAACTGACCCTAATACCTTGTTCAAATTTGGTGGAGCCTTAAAAACACATCTCATAACATCAAAATCATCATTATGCATAGATTCAAGCCTAAGAACTTATGAAATTTCTAGAATTCACATCTGATGCCGAAACATGTCAAAACTCATCCGAATGACCTCAAATTTTGCACATAGGTCACAAATGGCATTACGGACCTGTTGTCGCTTTCGTAATTCCATTCTGATCCCGATATCAAAATTTTACCCATCGGCCGAAATCGCCGAAATTCTAACTTTCGCCAATTCAAGCCTAAATCTACAACCGACCTCGAAAAAACATTCTGAACACGCTCCTAACCCCGGAATCACCCAACGGAGATAACGGAGTCGACGAAATTATATTCCGGATCCATTTCACACAGCTCTAGCTACGGCCTGATTTCAAAGGCTAAAATCCACATTTAAGCACTATGTGTCAAAAGTCACTCCGAATTTTACCACTCAATACTCCGACAAATTCAATAACATAAAATAGACATGGGAGAAGCAGTTATTAGGGGATCGGGGCGCTAACTCTCAAAACGACCGACCGGGTTGTTACACTGGCCCCTCCCCCAGGTCCCTAACCCTCTGTGTTAGCGTTGATCTTGTCGCATTCACGAAGGGTAAAGCCCCCATCGCCTTACATTCGCGACCCAGTTTCCATGTTCGCGTAGAAGAAACTCCTCCCCATCCGATTTCCCCTTCGCGATCGCGGGAGAGGCTTCACGATCGCGAAGCACAAAGTGGCAGCACACCAGCAACAACAGAAACATCAAATTTTCTAAATCTCAAACTACCAGTGGCCTATCTGAAACTCACCGGAGCCCTCGGGGCTCCAATCCAAATATGCACACAAGTCTAAAAATATCATATGGACTTGCTCGTGCGATCAAATTTCAAATATAGCACCTAGAACTACGAGTTTAGCACCAAAACCTTTGAATTTCTCAAGAACACTTTAAAATTACTATTTTCTCAACCGGACGTCCGAATCACGTCAAATCAGTTCTGTTTCTCACCAAATTTCACAAACAAGGTTTAAATATCATAAAGGACTTGTACCGGGCTCCGAAACCAACATACGAACCCGATACCATCAAAATCAAGCATTAAGCCAATTCTTAAAAAAATCATTAATTTTCTGTAATTCAATTTTAGTCAAAAATTCATTTCTCGGGATAGAGATCTCGGAATTCGATTCCGGGCATACGCTCAGATCCTATATATTACTAAGGACCCACCGGGACCGTCGGAACGCGGGTCCGGATCCCTTTACTCAAAACGTTGAGCGAAGTCAACTAAAAATCATTTTTAAGGCCAAAAAAAATTTTTCTACAATATTTCACATAAAAGCTTTCCGAAAATACACCCGAATTGCGCACGCAAATTGAGGAGGGTAAAGATGAGATTTTTAAGGCTAACGAGCGCATAATTATGTTTTAAAACATAAGACAACCTTTTCGGTCATCACACCGACATACTTCACTGTTATACTCTAACTATATATATAGCTTGTTGTAGTATATGTTAGTGTGTGTATATATAGCTTGTTAAAGTTTGACCATGTTTGACCTATTAATTTAACTCGTTTACTTAATACTAATAACTTCTATTTTTCATTCATTCATCACTAATAATGCATGACATAGATTAATCGATATAGGCCGAGACGTTTTGTTTTTTACTATTAGTCGATATAGGTCAAACGTTTTGTTCTTAATATTCATCGATGCATCTAAGTAAGTTATAATTCGATGAATCAATTTAAAAATAGATATATATGATGATAAATTATATATACTAATCAGGATCTTCACAAGTCTATCCCTAAAAGAACCCGACCCTGTGGCCCTAGCGCATCGTGTTCTTATATATATACAGCTATACCTATATATATATACACACACACACTTCATTGTAATACTTTAACTATATATATAGCTTGTTATAGTATATGTTAGTGTGTGTGTGTGTGTGTGTACATATATCACGCTTCGTTGTACTACTTTAACTACATATATAGCATGTTATATATAGTATATTAGTGTATTTATTATTTGTATTACAAAAGTGTTAATGGATTACATTTATATTATTTAGATAGTAAATATAAAAGTGATTCAAAAGTTTGACCATGTTGACCTAATAACCGATCAACTTTGGTCAATTATTTTCAAGAAAAATTCTTTATATTTTATAAAAAATTTAAATAACAAAATAATTATTAAAATTAAAAAATTGGGTCCACATTACCGATCGAAGTTGGTCGGTAATCCAAAAATTTCTTTGACTAAGCAAGTTTGACTAGCTCGGTCAACTTGTTGACCAATTTACCGACCAACTTTGGTAGGTATTTGTTTTAAAATAAATGTAAAATATATTTTTTCGAGTTTCCGTCCAACTTGTACGGTTTTTGGTCGCTTTTTCTGACCGACCAACGTTGGTCGGAAAATTTTGGTCGGTTTTAGCAGATTTCTAGTAGTGTTTTGTGTGAGTGCAGATCCAAATTTTATTTATCTATATTATTATAAAAGCATGAATACAATGTCGGTTTACAAAAATAACCTTATAATATTAAGCATAATAATTCATAATAAAAGGACATAATCGGAATTCGAGATATTAGCCTTATAATCCTATTAGTTTTAAGACATAATACTACATGTTAGGAATTCTACATGATTACGGGTAGGAATCCTATTAGTATAATTAATTTCGGGTTGTTTAATTCATATAAAATTAAAAAATTAAATATCATTAGTCATTTAGTTTTATTACTTTTAAGATGTACTTCTTAAAAATTCATATTACTAATTTAATTTGAAAACGTATTATAATGTACTATTAGTAATTTAATTTGAGAATGTACTATATTGTCCAAATCCATTTAGAAAAAAGAGAGCATATTATATTATAAAAGCATAAATTCTTTATTAATATACCAAAATAGCCCTAAAAATATTAAGCGGGAGAACTCATACGGAAAGGACATTGACTACAATACCTTCTTTGATAATGTTTAATATTAAGATTTTAAAATTAATAAAATTTTATCTATTAAATTCTTATTAAAAATATGTATGAAGGTTTTATTAAATTAATTTCATAATAAACCTCTGTATTGGCAGTATATTACCACTCTATAATGTCCAATACAAAAAAAATTAAAGTAATATTAAATGGACCACATAAAAGATTGAAATTGAGAAAAAAATACCCCCACGATAATATATTCTCATATTATATTTTAACTATTTTCCTACTCAAATAATATTTTTTTATCAATTTTTCCTGAATACTGAAAAATACCCAATTATTAAACAAGAACTAAGAAAATATTTAAGAATATAAATGTGTGAGAAAGAGGGAAAAAAGGTTGATAAGAGTCAGTACCACTAATGATTCTACAAATATAAAGATCTAAAAGTGAAATGTCATACCAATATTTTACTCTTTAAAAATAAAATTTAGAGTGGATAAAATTATAATTAAAATTAAATATTCAAAACAAGAGATGAACTAATATTAAGATCTGAATCAACATAGAGTAAATTATTTTTTATGTTAAAATCAAATAATTAAATTTTTTTATTAATTATTTAGCAAAAGAATCCAATTCAATTATTTTTAAAAGTAAAAATTTTATTCAAGTTAAAAAAAATATCTTAGGTTACATAAATTAATTCCATAGAAAGAGCGTAGAACACAAAGTAAAACGGTTAATATATTATTAAGAATCAAAATTTTATACAAGTGTCGGAGGAAATACAATCAAAGCTAAATAATCAGGAACAAGCTTTCAAGACTTTATTATAAAGGGTCGAATCTGATATAAGGGTATTATTCTTTGTAGATCCTCCAGCAGAATCGAAATAATATTTCTATGTCATACATTACTTACAAATATCATATCAAGAGGCATGACACATGTAACGACCCGACCGGTCGTTTTGCGTTATCGGGCCCCGTTCCCCTAAATGAAACTCCCCATAGCGGCTTATTTTGATTTATGACTTGGGTGGGCGGGTGGTCCGGGTTTCAGAAGTGTTTAAAGCAATATTGGAACACTTAGTTCCTTCAGGTTGGCCTTTAAGGCCAAGTTTGACTTCGGTCAACATTTTTAGTAAACGATCTCGGAATCGAGTTTCGACAGTTCCAGTAGCTTCGTATGATGATTTCGGACTTGGGCGTATGTTCGGAATGGGTTTCGGATGACCCGGGAGTGTTTCAGCACCCAATATTGCAATAAGAGTTCCTTAAGTTCCTATTGTGGTTTGGGACGTGTTTTTGAGTTATCAAGGTCCGAACGGAATTTGGATACTTGGAATAGTTCTGTTATGTCATTTATGACTTGCCTGCAAAATTTGGCATCATTTCGGGTAGTATAGGTTGGTTCGGCGCGTTGTTAGCGAAGTCAAGAAAACTTAAAGTTCCTAAGTTTGGTTCTAGGGGTTTTGAGGTGTGATTTTGAGTTTTAGCATTGTTTTGGGTGTTCCGAAGGCTCGAGCGAGTCCATATTATAATTTGGGACTTGTTGGTATATTTTCACGGGGGCTCGGGTGGGCCCACATGCCTCCCGGGCACCAAACGAGGCCAAAAACCAGCTAAAGCAGTTGCTGGTGCACCTGATCTGGTGTGACCGCAGGTGCAGTTGCCCAGTCGCAGCTGTGAGACCGCTCCTGCGGTCCTTGCCTCGCAGGTTCGAGCTCCTCTCCGCAGGTGCAAGCCCAAGCCCCTTGCCCCTCTTCCGCAGGTGCGAGTCTTCTCTCGCAGGCGCAAGACTGCAGGTGCGGTCCTTGAGCCGCAGGTGCGGAAACACAGTAAGCAGTGAGTTCTTTAAAAACACGGGATTATTTCATTCCAACCCATTTTCTTCCTCCATTAGAGACCTTGAAAGCTTGGGAAAGATCTCCACGACCTAGCTTCCACAAAGGTAAGTGAATTCTACCCTAAAATTAGTTAATGCATGCATTCTTAGTAAAATTTAACTACCTATTTAGTGGAAAATTTAGGAATTTGGGTAGTAACCTAGGGCCTTTGTGAATTTGGAGAATTACCCGTAAATTGGCTATGAAATCATACAAAAAATTTATATTAATGATCCTTAGGTTATGGTGAGTGTTTCCTTCGAGAGTTTTTGGAATCCGAGCATGCGGGCCCGGGGTTGGATTTTGGGATTTCTTCAAGAATGATTAATTTGACTAAGTAGTAGGAGGATTCCATGCTTTGAATATAAGTTGATATGTTTGTATAACATTTGGCTAGTTTCGAGTCCGTGGGTGTCGAGTTTAGAGTTTCGGGTGCGTTCTTGACCTGGAGAGTAGGTTCGACATGAGGTGAGTCTCGTTTCTAACCTTGTAAGAGGGAACTGTCCCCCTAGGTGCTCTAAATGACTATGTGCTAATGTTTGTGGGGGCTACGTACGCGCAAAGTGATGAGAGTCCGTACGTAGCAACTATTATTGTTATGTCCGGGTAGTTAGGCCTACACCATGCCTTATGTTTTCCTTGTAATGAACTATATGCTTAGTGAATTAATGTTACATGCGGATTGTTTCCCTGAGATCATGGAATTTTAAGGAATTTTAAGGAATTTTTCACGAAAAAAAAAGTAATTTATAAAGAATAAATGTGTGGATTGTGTGTGCATGTGACTGCTTCGCAATTTACATTCCGCGAGCAGAGTGTTATTTTCCCCACTCTCATGGGAACGGGCCGCACGCCACGGCGAGATTGAAAGACATATTATGGTTCGGGTCGTTCGACCCTCGGTAGTGCACAGATATGATCATTATGATGGCCCAGGCTGGTTGTTCTTATCCTGTATGCGCATGCGAAATTGTTAATGATTCTTTTTATGGATTTTGAGTGGTCAGATATATTTTTAAAGGAAAGAAAAGAGTAATGAAGTAGAAATTGTACATTTATTTCCAGTATTTATTTGAATTACTGTTATTTTTAAATGTTTACTGCTTTTATCCTCATCGTATGTCTGTTACTGATATTATATCCTGCTTAATCATTTTGTTGGACCTTAGTGAGGGTCAAGTCGACCTCTCGTCACTACTTCTTCGAGGTTAGGTGGGATACTCACTGGGTACATAATTCTTTATGTACTCATGCTATGCTTCTGTACTTAATTGTACAGGTTCTGAGGTTAGTGCTTCTGGTTATCAGACCGGAGCTTAATTTGATCATAGTTGGACCTGACTTCACGGTGAGCTGCTTCTCCTGACGATCCTCGGCAGCACCATGGAGTTTTATTTTGCTTATTTCCCGTCTATTTCTTTCAGACAGTGGGACTGTATATTATATCTTTTGTATATTCTGTTAGTATGCCCGTAGGACTTGTGACACTAGTTCCTGGCACACACGTGGTAGTTATTATGTATTTCGGGTCTGTATATATTGGATCACGCCTCCTTATGACCGCTTTTGATTGAAACTGGCTAACTATCCTTGTCGATTTATGTTATAAGCTTTAAAAACTTGATATATGTTGAAAAGTATAAATCAAACAAGAAAGAACCCTTAGAAAAACATGAGTGTTGGCTTGCCCGACCCCGTTTCTGGGCACCCTCACGACCTGAGTTAGGATTTTGGGTCGTGACAACATGGTATCAGAGCTCTAGATTCACGTAGGTCTCACGAGTCACGGGCAAACCTAGTAGAGTCTTATGGATCGGTATGGAGACGTCTGTACTTCTCTTCGGGAGGTTATAGGGTGTTAGGAAAACCTCTCCTTATTTTTTTTATTCTATCGTGCAGTCGATGGTTTACTAAATCTCATTCTTCTATTGTCTCACAGATGGTGAGGACGCGTGCATCCGATGTTCCAGACCCGGGAGGGGCCGCTACCCCTGAGGTTCAAGGCCGTGGTAGAGGCCGGGGGAGGGCACCGGCCCGAGGCAGGGACGAGGGCGTCCCCTAGCTATTCCAGTTGTACCACCACCAGAGGATCCTACTATAGAGGAGCAGGGTAAGGTGCCCCCAGCAGGTCCTGTTCCAATGGACATTATGACGGCGCCAGGCTTCTAGGAGATCATGGGCCGTATGATGCGGTTTATGGACACCATGTCCCAGGCTGGTTTATTTCCAGCAGATCCTGCCACATCTCAGGCGGGAGGGGGGCTTCAGACTCCTACCGCTTAAGCTGCAGGTCAGGCAACAACATTACATCATACCCCGAGTACACTGCCCGTGGGTGGGGTCCAGCCGGTAGCAGCAGCACCTGAGCCTAGACCAGCTGCAGACGGCGATCCGCAGAAGTTATTGGATAGATGGACTCGATTCCATCCTCCAGTCTTCGGGGGCGAGCGAGGCGAGGATACTCCGGATTTTGTTGACAGGTGCAGGGACATGCTGCACAATATGAGGATATTAGAGTCCCATTGAGTGGACTTCACTACCTTCCAGTTAGAGGGAAGAGCTCGCAGATGGTGGCAGTCCTATATTCTCAGCAGGTCAGCAGATTCTCCTCCTATCACCTGGGAGCAGTTCACTCAGATGTTTCTAGACAGGTATATCCCACCCTCTGAGAGGGAAGAGATGCGATATCAGTTTGAGCATTGGAGCAGGGACAGATGTCAGTGACAGATTATGAGGTTAGATTCTCAGAGTTGTCTCGCCACACACTTATGATATTGCCTACTGATGTTGAGAGAGTGCGGAGATTTGTAGCAGGGCTCCACTCCGGTATTAGGGCCAACATGGCCTGAGAGGTTGAGATGGGGACTCCCTATCAGCTGGTGGTCAATATAGCTCGTCGGATTGAGGGCTATCGATCTAGAGGCAGAGAGTAGGGTCAGCAGGACAAGAGAGCCAGATTCTCGGGGATTTCACAAGTGCCCTAGTTAGGGGCAGAGGTCAGTTCGGTAGAGATCAGTCCAGCAGGCCTCCATATTCAGCACCCTCACCACCTCCCTGAGGTGTTCCAGGGAGGCCTCATTTCAGTGCCATGCCAGAGCGTTCCTACCGCCCTCCAGCCATTCAGAGTTCACCCAGTGGTTGTTCCAGTTATTCGAGATTCCCCAGTCCCTACTTCAGTGCTATGCCAGAAAGTACACATCGCTCTCCAGTCATTAAGGGTTCCTGTTCGGGGAAGCAGGTTATGATACCCAAAGGTTGTTATGAGTGTGGGGATCTAGGTCATATGAAGAGGCATTGTCCCAAGTTTTGGGGCAAATTAGTGCAGCAGGATTTTCAGCCTATCGGTCCAGCACCAGCCGTCAGGCCACCTAGAGGGTGGGGATAGGCCGGCAGGGGTCGTCCTAGAGGTGGAGACCAGTCAGGGGGAGGTCAGCCAGCTCCTGTTCATTCTAGCAGGGCTCAGCCTTCCGATGCTCCAGC
Organism: Nicotiana paniculata; assembly: GCA_005239505.1. Lineage (NCBI taxonomy): Eukaryota > Viridiplantae > Streptophyta > Magnoliopsida > Solanales > Solanaceae > Nicotiana > Nicotiana paniculata. The sequence continues at coordinate 28,434 of ML363128.1, read as the reverse complement.
TAGATTCTATGTTATTCCGGCCAGATCAGATGTAGTGGCCTCAGACGCCGTGATCACATGTATTATTACAGTATGTGGTAGATAGGCATCAGTGTTATTTGATCCAGGGTTCACTTATTCCTATGTTTCGTTCTTATTTGCTCATTTTCTGGATGTCCCTCATGAGTCCTTGGGTTCTCCTATATGTGTGTCCACTCCTGTGGGTGACTCTGTGGTAGTAGACCGGGTTTAGCGGTCCTGTATGGTTACATTCTGCGGGTTCGAGACTCGAGCGGATCTCTTATTGCTCGACATGGTTGATTTCGAGGTTATCTTAGGCATGGATTGGCTATCTCCTTATCATGCTGTGCTAGATTGCCATGCCAAGACAGTTACTTTAGCCATGCCCGAGTCACCTAGGCTGGAGTGGAGAGGTTCCTTTGTTAGTGCAGCCAGCCGGGTTATTTCATTCCTGAAGGCTCGACATATGGTCGAGAAGGGTTGTCTGGCCTATCTCTCTTATGTGCGGGAAACCACCGCCGAGTCTCCGACGATTGATTTAGTTCCAGTTGTTCGAGAGTTTGCTGATTTATTTCCTTCAGAACTTCCAGGCATGCCTCCAGATTGTTATATTGATTTCTGCATTGATTTAGCTCCAGCTACCCAGCCTATATCTATTCCTACGTACCGTAGGATACGAAAGAGTTGAAGGAGTTGAAGGAGCAACTGGAGGAGTTGTTGGCTAAGGGGTTCATCAGACTGAGTGTATCGTTGTGGGGTGCTCAAATTCTATTCGTGAAGAAGAAGGATGGGTCCATGCGTATGTGTATTGATTACTGCTAATTGAACAAGGTCACCATTAAGAACAAGTATCCTTTGTCGTGCATCGATGATTTGTTTGACCAGTTGCAGGGTGCTCGGATTTTTTCTAAGATTGATTTGGGATCGAGATATCATCAGTTGAAGATTCGGGCCTCAGATGTTCCGAAGACTGCTTTCTGTACGAGGTATGGCCACTATGAGTTCCTGTTGATGTCCTTTGGCTTAACTAATGCCCCAGCAGTATTCATGGACTTGATGAATAGGGTGTTCAGGCCATATATTGATTCCTTTGTCATTGTCTTCATTGATGACATTTTGATTTACTCACGTAGCCTGGGGGAGCACGAGCAGCATTTGAGAGTTGTGCTCCAGACTTTGCGAGGACAGAAGCTATATGCTAAGTTCTCCAAGTGTGAGTTCTGGTTGGATTTCGTGGCATTCTTGGGGCATGTGGTATCCAGAGAGGGTATCAAGGTTGATCCTCAGAAGATTCAGGCAGTTCAGACTAGGTCGCGTCCTACTGCAGCTACAGAGATCAGGAGCTTTTTTGGCCTAGCAGGGTATTATCGCTGATTTGTGGAGGGGTTCTCTTCTATTGCAGCTACACTGACTAGATTGACTCAGAAGAATTCCCCGTTCAGATGGTCCGACAAGTGTGAGGCAAGCTTTCAGAAGCTCAAGACAGCATTGACCTCGGCACCAGTTCTGGTATTGCCTTCCGGTTCTGGGATGTATACAGTGTATTGCGACGCTTCACGTGTTGGTTTGGGATGTGTGTTGATGTAGTAAGGGAGAGTTATTACTTATGCTTCACGCCAGCTGAAGGTTCATAAGAAGAATTACCCTGTGCACGATTTAGAGTTGGCGGCGATTGTTCATGCTCTTAAGATTTGGAGGCACTACTTGTATGCGGTGTCCTATGAGGTTTATACAGACCACCGCAGCTTGCAGCACTTGTTCAAGAAGAAGGATCTTAATTTGAGAAAGCGCAGATGGCTTGAGTTGTTGAAGGATTATGATATCACCATTCTTTATCATCCGATCAAGGCAAACGTGGTAGCAGATGCCTTGAGCAGGAAGGCAGAGAGTATGGGTAGTTTGGCTTACATTGCAGCAGATGAGAGACCTCTAGCCTTGGACATTAAGTCCTTGGCTAATCTCCTGGTAAGGTTAGACCTTTCGGAGCCTCGTCCAGTTCTATCACATGTAGTTGCTTAGTCTTCGTTATTGGGTGAAATTAAGGCTCGACAGTTTGATGATCCGTGCTTGGCATAGCTTCGGGAGACAGTGGTACAGGGTGGTGTCAAGAAGGTTACTATTGGCGAGGATGGTGTTTTGACACTTCAGGGACGTTTATGTGTTACTAATGTCGATGGCCTGAGAGGGAGGATTCTAGAGAAGGCACACAGTTCTCGGTATTCTGTCCATCCTGGTGCTACGAAGATGTATTGTGATTTGAAGCAGAAATACTGGTGGAGGCGGATGAAGAAGGACATTGTGGAGTATGTGTATAGGTGTCTTAATTGCCAGCAGGTTAAGTATGAGCACCAGAGGCCAGGAGGCCTACTTCAGCAGATGCCCATTCCAGAATGGAAGTGGGAACACATCACTATGGATTTCGTGGTTGGGTTGCCTCTGACTTTGCGGAAGGTTGACACGGTTTGGTTCATTGTGGATAGATTGACCAAGTCGGTGCATTTCATTCAAGTGGCTACTACATATACTTCTGAGAGGTTGGCACAGATCTACATTCGGGAGATAGTCTGGTTGCACGGTGTGCCGGTGTCCATTATATCAGATAGAGGCCTTCGGTTCACCTCGCACTTCTGGAGAGCATTGCATAGTGAGATAGGTACCCATATAGACCTCAGCACAGCATTTCACCCTCAGAATGATGGTCAGTCGGGTCGTACAGTTCAGATATTGGAGGACATTCTCTGGGCATGTGTGATAGACTTCGGAGGTCAGTGGGACCAGTTCTTGCCTTTGGCCGAGTTTGCTTACAATAATAGTTATCAGTCCAGCATTGAGATGGCACCGTTTGAGGCTTTGTATGGTCGGCGATGTCATTCCCCTATCACGTGGTTTGAGCCTGGCGAGGCTAAGTTATATGGCACTGACCTAGTGAGGGATGCTTTTGAGAAAGTGAAGTTGATCCAGGAGAGGCTCCGCACAACACAGTCCAGTCAGAAGAGTTACGCGGATTAGAGGGCGCGTGATGTATCATTATGGAGGGAGATAAGGTCCTGTTGAAAGTCTCGCCGATGAAGGGCATTATGAGGTTTGGGAAGAAGGGCAAGCTGAGCCCGAGGTTTATAGGTCCCTTCGAGGTGTTGAGGCGAGTTGGGGAGGTTGCTTATGAGCTGGCCTTACCTCCTAGTTTATCAGGAGTTCATCCGGTTTTTCATGTATCCATGCTCCGGAGGTACCACGCCGACTTCTCTCACGTGGTTGATTTCAGCACTATTCAGTTGGATGAGAGGTTGGGGTACAAGGAGGAGCCAGTTGCTATTATTGATAGACAGGATCGCCAGTTGAGGTCTAAGAGAGTTTCTATCATAAAGTTCTAGTGGAAGGGCCGACCAGTTGAGGAGGCAACCTGGGAGGGAATGCAGAGCAGATATCCACACTTATTCATCACTTCAGGTATGATTCTAGACCCGTTTGAGGACGAACGTTTGTCTAAGAGGTGGAGAATGTAACGAACTGACTGGTCATTTTGCATTGTCAGACCCCGTTCCCCTAAATGAAACTTCCCATAGCGGCTTATTGTGATTTATGACTTGCGGGGGCAGGTGGTCTGGGTTTCAGAAGTGTTTAGAGCAATACTGGAACACTTGGTTCCTTCAGGTTGGCCTTTAAGGCCAAGTTTGACTTCGGTAAACATTTTTAGTAGACGACCTCGGAATCGGGTTTCAACAGTTCCGGTAGCTTCGCATGATGATTTCGGACTTGGGCGTATGTTCGGAATGGGTTTCGGATGACCCGAGGGCGTTTCGGCGCGCAATATTGAAATAAGAGTTCCTTAACTTTCTATTGTGGTTTGGGACGTGTTTTTGAGTTATCGAGTTCCAAACGGAATTCCGAGATCGAGAATAGTTTCGTAATGTCATTTATGACTTGCCTGCAAAATTTTGCATCATTCCGGGTAGTATAGGTCGGTTCGGCGTGTTGTTAGCGAAGTCAAGAAAACTTAAAGTTCCTAAGTTTGGTTCTAGGGGTTTTGAGGTGTGATTTTGAATTTTAGCGTTATTTTGGGTGTTTCGAAGGCTCGAGCGAGTCTGTATTATGATTTGGGACTTGTTGGTATATTTGGATGGGGGATCGGGTAGGCCCAGGTGCCTCCCGGGCACCAAACGAGGCCAAAAACCAGTTTAAGCAGTTGCTGGTGCACCTGATCTGGTGTGACCGCAGGTGCGGTTTCCCAGTCGCAGGTACAAGACCGCTCTTACGGTCCTTGCCTCGCAGGTGCGGCTTCAGGTAAGGCTGCTTATTTCTCGCAGGTGCGGATAATATCCGCAGGGGCGGAGCCGCAGGTGCGAACCCAAGCCCCTTGCCCCTCTTCCGCAGGTGCGAGTCTTCTCTCGCAGGCGCGAGACCGTAGGTGCGGTCCTTGAGCCGCAGGTGCAAAAACACAGTAGCAGTGAGTTCTTTAAAAACACGGGATTATTTATTTCCAACCCATTTTCTTCCTCCATTAGAGACCTTGAAAGCTTGGGAAAGAGCTCCACGACCTAGCTACCAAAATGTAAGTGAATTTTACCCTAAAATGAGTTAATTCATGCATTCTTAGTAGAATTTCACTACCTATTTAGTGAAAAATTTAGGAATTTGGGTAGTAACCTAGGGCCTTTGTGAATTTGGAGAATTACCGTAAATTCGCTATGAAATCATACAAAAATTATATATTAATGATCCTTAGGTTATGGGTGAGCATTTCCTTCGAGAGGTTTTGGAATCCGAGCATGCAGGCCCGGGGTTGGATTATGGGATTTCTTCAAGAATGATGAATTTGACTAAGTAGTAGGAGGATTCCATGCCTTGAACACTCACTCAAATGGAGCCATCTCGATGCTAGACTGATAACTGTTATTATAATAAAACTCGGCCAAAGGCAAGAACTGGTCCCACTGACCTCCAAAGTCAATCACACATGCCCTAAGAATGTCCTCCAATATCTGAACTGTCCGCTCCGACTGACCATCAGTCTGAGGGTGAAATGCTATGTTTAGATCTATATGGGTGCCCATCTCACTATGCAATGCTCTCCAGAAATGCGAGGTGAACTGAGGACCTCAATATGATATAATGGACATCGGCACATCGTGCAACCGGACTATCTCCCGAATGTAGATCTGGGCCAACCTCTCAGAAGTATAAGTAGTAGCCACTGGAATGAAATGCGCCGATTTGGTCAATCTATCCACAATGACCCAAATCGCGTCAACCTTCTGCAATGTCCGAGGCAACCCAACCACGAAGTCTATAGTGATGCGCTCCCACTTCCACTCAGGAATGGGCATCTGCTGAAGTAGGCCTCCTGGCCTCTGGTGCTCATACTTAACCTGCTGGCAGTTAAGACACCTAATCACATACTCCACAATGTCCATCTTCATCCGCCTCCACCAGTAACACTGCTTCAAATCACGATACATCTTCATAGCACCAGGATGAACAGAATACTGAGAACTGTGTGCCTCCTCTAGAATCCTCTCCCTCAGGCCATTAACATTAGGAACACATAAACGGCCCTGAAGTCTCAAAATACCATCCTCGCCAATAGTAACCTCCTTGGAACCACCCTGTACCATTGTCTCCCGAAGCTCTGCCAGACACAGATCATCAAACTGCCGAGCCTTAATTTCACCCAATAACGAAGACTGAGCAACCACATGTGCTAGAACTCGACGAGGCTCTTAAAGGTATAATCTCACCAGGAGATTAGCCAAGGACTGAATGTCCAAGGCTAGATGTCTCTTCTCTTCTGCAATATAAGCCAAGCTACCTATACTCTCCGTCTTCCTACTCAAAGCATCTGCTACCACATTCACCTTGCCCGGATGATATAGAATAGTGATGTCATAATCCTTCAGCAACTCAAGCCACCTGCTGTCTCAAATTAAGATCCCTCTGTTTGAACAAGTGCTGCAAACTGCAGTGAACTGTATAAACCTCACAAGACACCCCATACAAGTAGTGCCTCCAAATCTTAAGAGCATGAACAATCACCGCCAACTCCAAATCGTGCACATGATAATTTTACTCATGACCCTTCAGCTGGCGCGAAGCATAAGAAATAACTCTCCCTTCCTTCATCAACACACACCCCAAGCCAACTCGCGAAGCATCACAATATACTGTATACATCCCAGAACTGGAAGGCAATACTAGAACTGGTGTTGAGGTCAATGCTGTCTTCAGTTTCTAAAAGCTCGCCTCACACTCGTCAGACCATCAAAACGGGGCATTCTTCCGAGTCAATCCAGACAATGGAGCTGCAATAGAAGAGAACCACTCCACAAATCGGCGATAATAGCCTGCTAGGCCCAAAAAGCTCCTGATCTCGGTAGCTGAAGTAGGACGCGGCCAACTCTAAACCGCCTCAATCTTCTGAGGATCAACCTTGATACCCTCTCCGGATACCACATGCCCCAAGAATGCCACGGAATCCAACCAGAACTCACACTTGGAGAACTTAGCATATAGCTTCTGTTCTCGCAAAGTCTGGAGCACAACTCTCAAATGCTGCTCGTGCTCCCCCAGGCTTTGTGAGTAAATCAAAATGTCATCAATGAAGACAATGAAAAAAGAATCAATATACGGACTGAATACCCTGTTCATCAAGTCTATAAATGTTACGGGGGCATTAGTCAAGCCAAAGGACATCACCAGGAACTCATAATGGCCATATCTCGTACGAAGGGAAGTCTTCGGAACATCTGAGGCCCGAATCCTCAACTGATGATATCCCGATCTCAAATTAATCTTAGAAAACACCCGAGCACCCTGCAACTGGTCAAACAAATCATCGATGTGTGGCAAAGGATACTTGTTCTTAATGGTGACCTTGTTCAACTGGCGATAATCAATACACATCTGCATAGACCCATCCTTCTTCTGCACAAATAGGACTGGATCACCCCACGGCGATACACTCGTCTGATAAACCCCTTAGCCAATAACTCCTCAAGCTTCCCCTTCAACTCTTTCAACTCCTTCGGGGCTCTACGGTACAGGGGAATGGAAATAGGTTGAGCGCCTGGAGCTACATCAATGCAGAAATCAATATCACGATCCTGAGGCATGCCCGGAAGGTCTGAAGGAAATACATCAGCAAACTCTCGAGCAACTAGCACTGAATAAATCGTCGGAGACTCGGCGGTGGTGTCCCGCACATAAGAAAGATAGGCCAGACACCCCTTCTCGACCATACGTCGAGCCTTCAGGAATGAAATAACCCGACTGGCTGCACTAACTGAGGAACCTCTCCACTCCAGCCCAGGCAACCCGGGCATGGCTAAAGTAGTTGTCTTAGCATGGAAATCAAGCACGTCATGATAAGGAGATAGCCAATCCATGCCTAAAATAACCTCGAAATCAACCATGTCGAGCAATAAAAGGTCCGCTCTGGTCTCGAATCCACAGAATGTGATCACACAAGACCGATAGATCCGGTCTACCACCACAGAATCTCCTACAAAGGTGGACACACATATAGGAGAACCCAAGGACTCACGAGGAGCATCCAGGAAATGAGCAAATAATGCTGAAACATATGAATAGGTGGATCCTGGATCGAATAATACCGAAGCCTCTCTACCACATACTGAAATAATACCTGTGATCACGGCGTCTGAGGCCACTGCATCTGATCTGGCCGGAATGGCATAGAATCTAGCTGGAGCACAGGAACACTGAGCTCCACCAGAGTGAATAGGAGCTGCCTGACCTCCCCCTGACTGGACTCCACCTCTAGGACGACCCCTGCGGGCCTGTCCTCCACCTCTAGGTGGCTTGACTGCTGGTGCTGGACTAATAGGCTGATAACCCTGCTGCATTTCCTTGCCCCGAAACCTGGGACGAGTCCTCCTGATATGGCCGAGATCCCCGCACTCATAACATCTCACCGGAGGCATGGCCTGCTGCCCTGAAGAAGAACCCTAGATAACTGGGGGCGGTGAGAACCCTCTGGCATAGCACTGAAGTAAGGCCTCATTGGAGCACCACGAGGAGGTGGTGGTGGGGGTGCTGAATATGGGGGCCTGCTGGGCTGACCCCTACCAAACTTACCTTTGCCTCTAGCTGGGGCACCTCTGAAATCCTCGGAATATCTGGATGCAACCTCGAGCCATGTTGGCCCTAATGTCTGGATGCAACCCGGCTACGAATCTTCGCACTCTCTCAGCATCAGTAGGTAGTATCATGAGTGCATGGCGAGACAACTCTGAAAATCTGGCCTCATAATCTGTCACTAACATCTGTCCCTGCTCCAGCTGCTCAAACTGATACCGCAGCTCTTCCCTCTCAGAGGGTGGGATATATCTGTCCAAAAACATCTAAGTGAACTGCTCCCAAGTGATAGGAGGAGAATCTGCTGGCCTACTGAGAATATAGGACTGCCACCATCTGCGAGCTCTACCCTCTAATTGTAAAGTGCGAAGTCCACTCCATGGGATTCTAGTATCCTCATGTTGTGCAGTCTGTCCTTGCACCTGTCAATGAATTCCTAGGCATCCTCGCCTCGCTCACCCCAGAAGACTGAGGGTGCAATCGATTCCATCTGTCTAATAACTTCGGCGGATCGCTGTCCGCAGCTGGTCTGGGCTCAGGTGCTGCTGCTACAGGCTGGACCCCACCCACAAGCAGTGTACCCGGGGTATGATGAAGTGCTGATGTCTGGCCTGCAGCCTGGGCAGTAGGGGTCTGGGCTCCCCCTACCGCCTGAGAAGAGGCAGGATCTGCTGGAAATAAACCAGCCTAGGACATAGTATCCATAAATCTCATCATACGGGCCATGACCTCCTGGAAGCCTGGCGCCGTCATGAAGTCCACTAGAGCAGGACCCGCTGGGGGCACCTCCCCCTGCTCTTCTATAGTAGTATCCCCTGGTGGTGCAACTGGAATAGCTCTGGGACGCCCCATCCCCTACCTCTGGCTGGTGCCCTCCCTCGGCCTCTGCCAGATGTACACGTCCTCACCATCTGTGAGAGAATAGAAGAATGAAATCTAGTAAACCATCAACTGAACGATAGATTATGAATAAAGAGAGGTTTTCTAACACCCTATAGCCTCCCGAAGATAAATACAGACATCTCCGTATCGATCCGCAAGACTCTATTAGGTTTGGCCGTGACTTGTGAGACCTACGTGAACCTAGTGATCTGATACCATGTTGTCACGACCCAAAATCCTAACCCAGGTCGTGATGGCGCCCAACACCGGGTCAGGCAAGCCAACAGTTTAGTTACTAGTGAAATTTCCTAAATTGTTAAAATATCCCCACACTTACCAAATTTGAAGCTTAGAACATTTAAGTGGGAACAGATAAATTAGCCAACTTAAATAAAGGTAGCCATAAGGATCATGAACCAATATATATACATTTCCAAAAATATAAAGTCTACTATGTGTGTCAGGAACTAGTGTCACAAGTCTACAGGCGAACTAGTAGAATATACAAAGATGAGATAAATTGTTCTATTGTCTGAAGGAAGTAGACAGAATTAAAAAAAGATAACTCCATAGTGCTGCTGAGAATCGCCAAAGGAAGCAACTCACCGTGGACTCAGGTCCAGAATATACTCCCAGGGTCAAGCTCCGGTCGGATAACCAGATGCACCAGCCTCATAAACTGTACAATTAAGTACAGAAGTGTAGCATGAGTACATAAACAGATATGTACCCAGTGAGTATCCAGCCTAACCTCGAAGAAGTAGTGACGAGAGGTCGACGTGATACTTACTAGGGTCAGACAATGTGAAATGAATACAGGCTAATTAGTAATAGCAGTAATGAACAGTAATAAGGAAATGAGCATCAAATAACAACCTCGAGTATCCTCACGCCATCCCTTTCCATGGCATACAAGCTATTTAATCTTCTTTCTTTCATGAAATCAACAGTTACAATTACAGGGCTTCTCATAAATTACCAAACATATATATGGCTATGAATGTACGGTCGTTACGACATGAAAAGTAAATGTGCACTGCCGAGGGTCGAACGGCCTGAACCATAGATGCATCTATCTGCCCCGCTCACGAATAGAACATGCGACACGGTTAATATAATACTAAGACTACCCCACTCGCGAATCATTCATGCGACTCGGGTTAATATAGTACTAGGACTACCCCGCTCGTGAATCATTCATGCGACTCGGGTTCCCGTATAAATAAATGATTAGCAGGAGATTCCAGATAATTTTGCAGGGAACATACTAACAGGGTGAGAATTTGATAATGTCAACTTCAAATCATAACTTCTTAGGCCTTCACATGAGAGATTCGAGGATATTGGACTACTTAAACCATATGCAAGATCACAGATATAACACGTAAAACATGCTTGTGAGTCCTAAAACTACCCGACAAGGCATAATAGTAGCTACGCACGGACTCTCGTCACTTCGTTCGTGCGCAGCCCCTGCAAATAAGGACAAACAACCATTTATAATCACCTATGGGGAAAATTCCCTCTTACAAGGTTAGAAATGAGACTCACCTCGCGTCGAACCTACTCCCCGGGTCAAGAATGCGCCCGAGACTCCGAACTCGTCACCCAAGGACTCGAAACTAATAAAATGTTACGTAAATATGTAAAATTATACCCAAAGCATGGAATTCTCCTATTATTTAGTCAAATTCATCATTCTTGAAGAAATCCCAAAATCCAACCCCAAGCCCGCATGCTCGGATTTCAAATATTCTCGAAGGAAACACTCACCCATAACCTAAGGATCATTAATATATGATTTTTGTATGATTTCATAGCCAATTACGGGAAATTCTCTAAATTCTCGAAAGCCCTAGGTTACTACCCAATTCCTTAGTTTTTCACTAATTAGGTAGTTAAATTCAACTAGGAATTCATGAATTAACTAACTTTGGGGTAGAATTTTACTTACCTCTCAGTGGTTGGGTCGTGGGGCTCTTTTCCAAGCTCTCAAAATCACCTATGGTGGAAGAAAATGGAGTGATAATGGGGAAATCCCGTACTTAAAGACGTTACCACCTACAGGGGTTTCCGCACTTTTGACTCGACGACCGCACCTGCGGTCTCGCACCTGCGGAAAAATGGGGAAAGGGCATGTGGGCTCGCACCTGGGGGCTGGAGTCCGCACCTGCGGGAAGGAGCCCGCACTTGTGAGAAATGAGCAACCGCACCTGCGGTCACACCAGATCAGGTGCACTAGCAACTGCTTCAGCTGGTTTTTGGCCTCGTTTGGTGCCAAAGAGGCACCTGGGCCCACCCGATCCCCCGTCTAAATATACCAACAAGTCCCAAATCACAATACGGACTCGATCGAGCCTTCGAAATATCCGCAACAATGCTAAAAATCAAAATCACACCCCAAAACCCCTATGACCAACTTAGGAACTTTAAGTTTTCTTGAATTCGCTAACAATGCGCCGAACCGACCTATACTACTCGGAATGACACCAAATTTTACAGTCAAGTCATAAATGACATAATGGAACTATTCCCGGTCTCGAGATTCTGTTCGGACCTCGATAAGACAAAAGATCGTCCCAAACCACAATATGAACTTAAGGAACTCTTATTTCAATATTGGGCACTGAAGCGCTTCGGGTCATCCGAAAGCAATTCCAAACATACGCCCAAGTCTGAAATCATCATGCGAAGCTACCAGAATCGTCAAAACTCGATTCCGAGGTCGTTTACTAGAAATGTTGACCGAAGTCAAACTTTAGCCTTAAAGGCCAACCTTAAGGAACCAAGTGTTCCTATACCACTCTAAACGCTTCCGAATCCCGAACCACCCGTCCCCTCAAGTCATAAATTATAAAAAGCTGCTACGCGAAGTATCATTTAGGGAACGGGGTCCTGATACGCAAAACGACCGGTCGGATTGTTACAAATATCCTTTCGAATTTGTGTGAAATTAATTTTTAGTATGTTTATGTTTTGATAATATAACAAATAAAGCACAAGGCCAAACATCCTAAATATTGGACTATATTTACCGCAATGTATTTTCTTGCACCAACAACTGTATGTTGCACTTCCAAGAGGGATATCAAGATCGACAACAAGAGTTTTAGTTAAGCCAGAGCAACCAAACCATTAGGAGGAAACATACACAAAATAATATTATCCACAAAGAAGTGTTTGTTAAGATACCATCACGTTGCATACTTTTAAACTATAATACATAATTATCTAACTAACATGACAAAATTGATCATTTGTGTAAGTTTTGATGATGTCCTTTAATTTTAAATTCATGTATGATGCTAATGTAATAATCTTTTTCGGCATTTAGATAATTTTTGAATTAATATATATAAAAATTCTCTCATTATTAAATTTTATTGTTTCTTTATATAAATAAATATTTAAATCATCACGTGCCATTATCAACGTGCAACACACGTTCATAGATACTAATACACTCAAAAAAACCTAGTTCTGATTCTAACTACCTGGGCATAGCCCCTCCATCAAAAAGGAATCTTTTTATCTCCTTTTATCTTTGTGTGCCAAAATCTGAGAAGGGCATAGGTTCTTCCTGTGCTTAATTTCTTTTTTTAAGCTTTTAGTTGTTTTTCAGATGATTTACCCTTATGATCCCAGTAACACCTCATATAACAGTCCTGTCAAAAATTTTATGTACCCCAACACTTAGATCATTGTATTTTTGCGTCGATGGTTAACCATTAATTTGGAATAATGAGAATCGTTTTCAACCATATATAATTGTACATTAATTGTATATTAAAATATACTCCAATCTTTATTTTCATATTTCATGCATGAAGTAAATGCATTAAAAACTTTATTTTGTCTTATTCTCAGTTGTGTAAATAATTTTTTTGTTACTTGATTACATGTAAAGTATTATACAATCTGAAAGTTCAAATAATGCAAAACTTCCTCAAATTATCCAAAGAAACATGTATGTTCCTATTTTTTTCGTATGATTACACCAATATGAAGTTGGGACGTCTTCTTCATTAAGTGTCGTTAATAAAAGGTCCATTTTTTATAAATTCGTGCTTGTTTTTTGTCACGGCCCAGCCGGTCGTTTCGAGAGTTTAGCCCTATATTTCCCAGTTCTACTTCATTCTTGTATCGTTCAGCTCTTTTGTGTTGCGTTGGGTTGATTGTTTCGGGTTCGGAGTGATTGTGGTGAGAAATGAGACACTTAGTCTCTTAGGTTGGTGATTTAGTTGGAAAGGTCAACCGAAAGTTGACTTATAAGTAAATGATCTCGGAATGTGGTTTTTGTGACTCGGATAGCTTCATTAGGTGATTCGGGACTTAGGAGTGTGTTCGGAATGTCATTCGGAGGTCCAGAGTAGGATTAGGCTTGAATTGGCGAAATTTGATTTTTGGCGATTTCCGATCAGTGGTGGAAAAATTAGCTTCGGGGTCGGAATGGGATTCCGAAAGTTGGAACAGGTCCGTAGTGTCATTTGGGATGTGTATGCAAATTTTCAGGTCATTCGGATGTGGTTTGGGTGGTTTTGGTATCGTTGGCGAATTTTGGAAGTTTAGAAATCCTTAGGCTTGAATTTGGGTTTGATTTGGTGTTTTGGTGTTATTTTGGGTCTTCCTAGGGTTCGACTAAGTTTGGGTGATCATTTATGACTTGTGGTTACCATTGGTTGAGGTCCCAAGGGCCTCGAGATGACTTCGAATGATTGACAGGGGAGTTTTTGGTCTTAGAGTGTTGCTGGTGTGAATTGTTCTGTGATTCCGCAGATGCGGAGGGGTGGCCGCAGGTGCGAATTGGGCATCGCAGGAGCGGAAAATGGCTATTAGGTGAAAACCCGCAGATGCGGTGATTTGGACGCATCTGCGGGGTGGCAGGTGCGGTGCATGGGGCGCAGATGCAGTCCTGGGCGCTTAAGTGGAAACCGCAGGTAAGGTTGAGCGGGCCGCAGAAGCGGTCACGCAGGTGCGGCACATGTGACCACAAGTGCTATTTAGCTAGGCAGAGCACATAAATAGTAGCCTTCGCGAATTTTGTCTTATTTCATCAAAGTCTTCATAAGGGTTGGAACTTGTGGGAGCGATTTGAAGAGGGAAATCAAGGGAACTTCGTGGAGGAAAGATTTTTGGACCTAAAACTCATTTCCATGGTGTTATTTGACTGATTAGAGGTGAAATTTATGGAAATTTGTGACTAAATTTGGGGGTTTTAGGGCTTGAGAATTGGAGACTTAAATTAAGGAATTGAGGGGTCGCTTGTTGTCACGACCCAAATCCTAACCCAGGTCGCGATGGCGCCCAACACCGTTGTCAGGCAAGCTAACATTTATCTACTGGTGAGTTTCATTCATTTTTCCAAACATTTAATTATAGTAAATTTATGACATTCGGTAATAACACATAACTTAAGAAATTTTAAGCTGAATAACAAAAAAAATGTCATAATTTAATAAATACATCCCAAAAGAATGGTCCACTAGTGTGTGTGCTAGGAACTAGTGTCACAAGTCTACAGGCATCTAGTAGAGTAATACCGAAAGGAGTAAAAGTCTGTCCTACTGTCTGAGAAAACTATAGACAGAATTAGCAAAAAGAAAAGCTCCAAAGTGTTGCTGGAAGTCGTCAGGAGAAGCAGCTCACCGTGAAGCCTCGACCAGGTATAAATCAGGAACGAGCTTCGGACTGATACCCAGATGCACCTGCCTCAGGACCTGTACAATTAAGTACAGAGCGTAGCATGAGTACATAAACAATATGTACCCAGTAAGTATCCCGCCTAATCTCGAAGAAGTAGTGACGAGAGGTCGACGTGAAACTTACTAGGGCCAAACTAATATGTTCTAAATATAAGGCTAAGCAAGGATGGCATTTATAAATACATGATAAAGACAGGAGCATCGAATTTCCTTACAATTACCTTTACGCGTCAAGTCCTCTATCGTACAGATTACAAATTTCGTTCTTCCAGGATATTCCACGGATAAATAACCAGTGAAACACCAAATAGTTACAAACACATAACATGTCGTGAACGTACGGCTGATACGACACAATAATAAATGTGCACTGTCGAAGGGTCGAACGGCTCGAACCATAGATGCATCTATTATTCCGCTCACGAATCGAACATGTGACGCGGTCAACACAATAGTAGGGCTACCCCGCTTGCAAATCATACATACGACGCGGGCGCCGGTATATATATACACATACTTAACAGAAAAATCAAGAAATTTGTAGAGAATATTCTTACAAAGAAGGACCAATAATCTAGATTGCGAGATGTAACCTTCTAGATATTCACTTAATAATTTCAATGACATAGTAGTAGTTGCGCACGGACTCTCGTCACTTCGTGCATGCGTAGAACCCAAAAATAATAGCATATGATTCGTTACATTCACCTACGGGTACAATTCCCTCTTACGAGGTTAGAAAGGAGACTTACCTCGTGTCAAGCCTAAGTTCCGGGTCAAGAACGCGCCCGAAACTTCAAATTCGTCGCCCAAGGACTCGAAACTAGCCAAACATCACATAAATAAATCAATCTAAGCTCAAAAGTCCACACTTCCCCTATTTAAATGATTACTTCAACCTAGTTTGCAAAATCCCAAAATACACCCCCGGGCCCACATGCTCAGATTCCGGAAATGTTTCAAGGAAAACAATCACCCATAACCTAAGGATCAATATTATATAGTTTTTGCATGATTCCATAACAAATTCCTTGCTAAATTCTCACTTTTATCAAAACCCTACGTTTTACTCTAAACCCATGACTTCTACTAATTTAATGTGTAATCTACCCAAAAATTCAAGTATTAAACTCACTTTATGGCAGGATTTACTTACCTTACAATTGCTAGGTTGAATCTCTCCTTTGAAAGCTCTCCAAATCGTCCAAGATGAAGAAAAATGGTCCAAAAATGAATAAGTCCCGTATTTTAAACAACCTCACTGCCTTCAGGTTTTTTGCACCTGCGGCTCAAGGACCGCACTTGAGGTCTCGCATCTGCGAGAAAAATCTCGCACCTGCGGAAAATGGGAAGGGGCCAGTGGTCACACCTGCGGAAGGGAGTCCGCACCTGCGGCTCCACTTCTGCGGGAGATGGCCCGCACCTGCGGAACTGGGAAGCCCCGTCTGAGGCCACACTTGCGAGGCATTGACCGCACTTGCGAGGCATTGACCGCACATGCGGTCTTCGCACCTGCGGTTGGTCCTTCGCAGATGCGGTCGCACCAGTACCTCTTTTAGACTTGTTTTTGCCTCGCGCAATGTTCGAATGGCATCCGAACCCACCCGAGGCCCCGTCCAAATATACCAACAAGTCCTAAATCATAATATGGACTAGCTCGAGCCTTCGGAACGTCCGAAACAGTGCTAAATCTAAAAATCATACCCCAAAACCTATTGGATCCAACTTAAAAACTTTACGTTCTTGAATTCACCTTCAACACGCCGAACCTACCTATACTACTCGGAATGACACCAAATTTTGCGAGCAAGTCATAAATGACATAACGGAACTATTCTCGGTCTCGGAATTCTATTCGGACCTCGATAACACAGAATCACGTTCTAAACCTCAATTTTTGAACTTAAGGAATCATATTTCACTATTTGGCGCCGAAACGCTCCCGGGTCATCCATAACCCGTTCCGAACATACGCCCAAGTCCGAAATCATCATACGAACCCACTGGAACCTTCAAATCTTGATTCCGAGGTCGTTTGCTAAAAATGTTGACCGAAGTCAAATTTGGCCTTTAAGGCCAACCTTAAGGAACTAAGTGTTCCTACACCACCCCAAACTCCTCCAAACCTCAAACCATCCATCCCCGCAAGTCATAAATCATTAAAAGCAACTATGGGAAGTCTCATTTAGGGGCACGGAATCCTAGAATACAAAACGACTGGTCGGGTCGTTACATTCTCCATCTCTTAAACAAACGTTCGTCCTCGAACGGGTCTAGGATCATACCTGGAGTGCTGAATAAGTGTGGATATCTCCTCTACATGTCCTCCTCGGACTCCCAAGTTGCCTCATCGACTGGTTGGCCCCTCCACTAGACCTTTACGGCGGCAACCCTCTTGGACCTCAACTGGCGATCCTGCCTGTCAATAATAGCAACTGGATCCTCCTCGTTACCCAATTTCTCATCTAGTTGGATGGCGCTGAAGTCTATCACGTGAGAGAAGTCGGCGTGGCACCTCGGGAGCATGGATACATGAAAGACCGGATGAACTCCTTATAAACTGGGAGGTAAGGCAAACTCGTAAGCAACCTCCCCAACTCGCCTCAACACCTCGAATGGACCTATAAACCTTGGGCTTAGCTTTCCCTTCTTCCCAACCTCATAATAACCTTCATCGGCGAGACTTTCAACAGAACCTTCTCGCCCTCCATAAATGATAAATCACGCGCCTTCTGGTCCGCATAACGCTTCTGTCCTGACTCTGTTGTGTGAAGCCTCTCCTGGATCAACTTTACTTTCTCCATAGCATCTTTCACCAGATCGGTGCCATATAACTTAGCCTTGCCAGCCTCAAACCACCCGATGGGAGAACGACATCGCCGACCATACAAGGCTTCAAATGGATCCATATCAATGCTAGACTGATAACTGTTATTATAAGCAAACTCAGCCAAGGGCAAGAACTGGTTCCACTACCCTCCAAAGTCAATCACACATGCTCTGAGCATGTCCTCCAATGTCTGAACTGTCTGCTCCGACTTCCCGTCAGTCTGAGGGTGGAATGTTGTACTGAGCTCTACCCGGGTGCCTAACTCACTCTGTACTGCTCTCCATAAATGCAAGGTGAATTGAGGACCTCGATATGATATAATGGACACAGGCACACCGTGTAACTGAACTATCTCCCGAATGTAGATCTGGGCCAACCTCTCAGAAGTATAAGTAGTAGCTACTGGAATGAAATGTGCTGACTTGGTCAACCTGTCCACAATAACCCACACCGCATCAACCTTCCGCAAAGTCTGTGGCAACCCAACTACGAAGTCCATAGTTATGCGCTCCCATTTCCACTCAGGTATAGGCATACTCTGGAATAGGCCTCCTGGCCTTTGGTACTCATACTTAACTTGCTGGCAATTTAGACATCTGGCCACATACTCCACTATGTCTTTCTTCATCTACCTCCACCAGAAATGTTGACTCAAGTCACGATACCTCTTCACAGCACCAGGATGAATAGAATACCGTGAACTGTGAGCCTCCTCTAGAATCCTCTTCCTCAGGCCATCAATATTAGGGACACATAAGCGACCCTGCAGTATCAGAACACCATCCTAGCCAATAGAAACCTCCTTAGCACCACCCTGCAACACTGTATCCTGGAGGGCTACCAAGAGCAGATCATCATACTTGCGAGTCTTGATCTCCCCCAATAATGAAGACTAAGCCACCACGCGTGCAAGAACCCGGCTGGGATCTGAAAGGTCCAACCTCACCAGGCGATTAGCCAAGGACTGAATGTCTAAAGCTAGTGGTCTCTCCTCTGCTGAAATGAAAGCCAAGCTACCCATGCTCTCCACCTTCCTGCTTAAGGCATCTGCAACAACATTCGCCTTGCCGAGTGATAAAGAATGGTGATTTCATAATCCTTCAACAACTCAAGCCACCTACGCTTCCTCAAATTAAGATATCTCTACTTGAACAAGTGCTGCAAAATGCGATGGTTTGTATAAACCTCACAAGGCACCCCATACAAGTAGTGCCTCCCAATCTTAAGAGCATGAACAATCGCCGCCAACTCCAAATCGTGCACAGGTTAATTCATCTCATGAACCTTCAGCTGCTGTGAAGCATATGCAATAACTCGCCCCTCCTGCATCAACACACATCCTAAACCAACGCGTAAAGCGTCGCAATAAACTGTATACATCCCAGAACCGGAAGGCAACACTAGAACTGGTGTTGAGTTCAATGCCGTCTTGAGCTTATGGAAGCTCGCCTCACACTCGTCGGACCATCGAAATGGGGCATTCTTCTGGGTCAATCTAGTTAGAGGGGCTACAATGGATCAAAAATCCTCCACAAACCGGCGATAATAACCTGCCAGTCCCAAGAAGCTCCTGATCTCTGTCGCTGTAATAGGGCGTGGCCAACTCTGAACTGCCTCAATCTTTTTAGGATCCACCTTCATACCCTCTCCGGATACCACATGTCCCAAGAATTCCACATAATCCAACCAAAACTCACATTTGGAGAACTTAGCGTACAACTTTTGTTATTGCAAAGTCTGGAGCACAACTCTCAAATGTTGCTCGTGCTCCGCCGGTCTACGTGAGTAAATCAGAATGTTATCAATGAAGACAATAACAAAAGAATCAATATGAGGCCTGAACACCCTGTTCATCAAATCCATAAACGCTGCGGGGGCATTAGTCAAGCTAAAGAACATCACCAAGAACTCGTAATGACCATATCTCGTACGGAAGGAAGTCTTCGGAACATCCGAGTCCCGAATCTTCAGCTGATGGTACACCGATCTCAAGTCCATCTTAGAAAACACCCGAGCACCCTGCAACTGGTCAAACAAATCATCGATATGTGGCAATGGGGTTCTTGATGGTGACCTTGTTCAACTGGCGGTAGTCAATACACATCCGCATAGTCCCATCCTTCTTCTTCACAAATAACACTAGAGCACCCCAAGGGGATACACTAGGTCTGATAAACCCCTTAACTAACAACTCCTCGACCTGTTCTTCCAATTCTATTAATTCCTTCGGAGCCATACGGTAGGGAGGAATAGATATAGGCTGGGTTCCTAGAGCTAAGTCAATGTAAAAATCAATGTCACGATCTGGTGGCATGCTTGGAAGGTCTGAAGGGAATACATCAGCAAACTCTTGAACTACCAGCACTGAATCAATCTTCAGAGATTCGTCGGTGGTGTCCCGCGCATAAGCAAGATAAGCCAAACAACCCTTCTCGACCATACGTCGAGCCTTCAGGAAATCAAAGACCTGACTAGCTGCACTAACTGAGGAACCTCTCCACTCCAATCTTGGCAACTCGGACATGGCTAGAGTAACAGTCTTGGCATGGAAATCTAGAATGGCATGATAGAGAGATAGCCAATCCATGCCCAGGATGATCTCAAAATCAACCATATCGAGCAACAGGAGGTCTGCTCTGGTCTCAAACACACAAAATGTAACCACACAGGACCGATAAATCCAATCCACCACCACAGAATCGCCCACAGGAGTGGACACATAAACAAGAGTACCCAAAGACTCACGAGGAATATCCAGGAAATGAGAAAACAAGGCTGACACATATGAATAAGTGGATCCTGGGTCAAATAATACCGATGCATCTCTACCGCATACTGAAATGATACATGTGATCACGGCATCTGAGGCCACTGCATCTGGTTCGGGAAAGCATAGAATCTAGCTGGAGCGCCGGATGACTGACCTCCACCGGAATGAACAGGAGCTGGCTGGGCTCCCCCTGCTTGGCCTCCACATCTAGGACGACCTCTACTAGCCTGTCCTCCACCTCTGGGTGGCCGAACCTCCGGTTCTGAAACCATAGGCTGATGACTCTACTGCACGGCCTTGCCCCGAAGCCTGGGACAAGTCTTATTAATATGGCCTGGATCCCCGTGCTCATAACAATCTCTCGGCACCATAGCCTGCTGCCCTGAAGAACCCTGAATAGCTGGAGGACGGTATGAACTCTCTGGCATAGCACTGAAATAAGGGCTGGGAGACCCCTGATGACCAGAACACCCGCCGGAGGAACCCTGAATGGCTGGAGGGCAATAGGCACTCTCCGGCATAGCACTAAAATAAGGCCTCGTCAGAGAACCTCGAGGAGGTGGTGGGGGTGCTGAATATGGAGGCCTACTAGGATGGCCCCTTTCAAGCTGACCTATGCCCCTGGCTGGAGCGCCTCTGAAATCCCCAGAAAATCTAGCTCTCTAATCCTGCTGCCCTGCTCTCTTCTCCTCGACCGATAACCCTCAATCCTGCGAGCAATATCTACCACAAGCTGATAAGGAGTCCACATCTCCACCTATCGGGCCATGTTGGCCCTAATACCTAAGTGCAACCCAGCTACAAATATCCGCACTCTCTCTACGTCAGTAGGAAATATCATAAGTGCATGACGATATAGCTCAGAAAACCTAGCCTCGCAGTTAGTAACTGACATCTGACCCTGCTCCAGCTGCTCAAACTGATACCGTAGCTCTTCCCTCTCAAAGGGTGGAATATACCTGTCTAGGAACAACTGAGTGAACTGCTCCCAAGTGATGGGAGGAGAATCGGCCGGTCTGCCAAGAATGTAAGACTGCCACCATCTACGGGCCCTGCCCTCTAGCTGGAAAGTAGTGAAGTCAACTCCATGGAACTCCAGTATCCTCACGTTATGCAGTTTGTCCCTGCACCTATCAATAAAGTCCTGGGCGTCCTAATGACGCTCGCCTCCAAAGATAGGAGGGTGCATTCTGGTCCATCTGTCTAATAGCTTGTGCGAATCACCGTCTGCAGCTGGTCTGGGCTCAGGTGCTGCTGCTATTGGCTGAACCCCGCCTACGAGCAGTGTACCCAGGGTCTGATATACTGTTGTTGTGTGCCCAGCGGCCTGGGCAGTAGGGTTCTGTGCTCCCCCTCCCGCCTGAGATGTGGCGGGATCCGCTGGAAATAAACTAGCTTGAGTCATGGTGTCCATGAACCGCATCATATGGCCCATGACCTCCTGAAATCCCGGCGTCGTCATGAAGTCTAACGGGGCAGGATCTGCCACGGGCACCTCGCCCTGCTCCTCAGTGATAGGATCCTCTGCTGGACCCGCTGGCGGTGAAACTGGAACAGATTTGGGACTCCCTCGTCCCCTACCTCGGGCCAGTGCCCTCCCCCGACCTCTGCCACGGCCTCGGATGACCGGGATAGCAGCCCCTCATGAGTCCGGAACGTCGGCTACGCACGTGCTCACCATTTGTGAGAGAATAGAAGAGTGAGATTTAGTATACCATCAACTGCACGATATAAGATGAATAAAGAGAGATTTCCTAACATCCTATAGCCTCCCGAAGATAAATAGAGACGTCTCCATACCGATCCGCATGACTCTATTGGGTTTTCCCGTAACTTGTGAGACCTATGTGAACCTTGGGCTCTGATACCATGTTGTCACGACCCAAATCCTAACCCAGGTCGCGATGGCGCCCAACACTGTTGTCAGGCAAGCCAACATTTATCTACTGGTGAGTTTCATTCATTTTTCCAAACATTTAATTAGAGTAAAATTATCACATTCGGTAATAACATATAACTTAGGAAATATTAAGCTGAATAACAAAAAGAAATGTCATAATTTAATAAATACATCCCAAAAGAATGGTACACTAGTTTGTGTGCCAGGAACTAGTGTCACAAGTCTACAGCATCTAGTAGAGTAATACCGAAAAGAGTAAAAGTCTGTCCTACTGTCTAAGAAAAATATAGATAGAATTAGCAAAAAGAAAAGCTCCAAAGTGCTGTTGGAAGTCGTCAGGAGAAGCAGCTCACCGTGAAGCTTCGACCAGGAATAAATCAGGAACGAGCTCCGGACTGATACCCAGATGCACCTGCCTCAGGACCTGTACAATTAAGTACAGAGTGTAGCATGAGTACATAAACAATATGTACCCAATAAGTATCCCGCCTAATCTCGAAGAAGTAGTGACGAGAGGTCGACGTGACACTTACTAGGGCCAAAATAATATGTTCTAAATATAAGGCTAAACAAGGATGGCATTTATAAATACATGATAATGACAGGAGCATCGAATTTCCTTACAATTACCTTTATGTGTCAAGTCCTCTATCGTACAGATTACAAGTTTCATTCTTCCACGATATTCCACAGATAAATAACCACAGAAACACCAAACAGTTACAAACACATAACATGTCGTGAACGTACGGCCAATATGATGCAATAATAAATGTGCACTGCCGAAGGGTCGAACGGCTCGAACCATAGATGTATCTATTACACCGCTCACGAATCGAACATGTGACGCAGTCAACATAATAGTATGGCTACCCCGCTCGTGAATCATACATGCGATGCGGGTGCCCGTGTATATATACACATAATTAACAGAAAAATTAGGAAATTGGTAGAGAATCTTCTGACAAAGAAGGACCAATAATCTAGATTGCGAGATGTAACCTTCTAAATATTCACTTAATAAATATAATGATATTATCGTTAAGATTATAAATACGGCACATAGTAGTAGTTGCGCACGGACTCTCGTCACTTTGTGTGTGCGTAGCCCCCACAAATAATAGCATATAATTCGTTACATGTACCTACGGGGACAATTCCCTCTTACGAGGTTAGAAAGGAGACTTACCTCGTGTCAAGCCTACTTTCTGGGTCAAGAACGCGCCCGAAACTCCAAATTCGTCCCCCAAGGACTCGAAACTAGCCAAACATCACATAAATAAATCAATGTAAGATCAGAAGTCCACACTTCCTCTATTTAAATGATTACTTCAACCTAGTTTGCAAAATCTCAAAATACACCCCCGTGCCCACATGCTCGGATTTCGGAAATTTTTTCAAGGAAAACAATCACCCATAACCTAAGGACCAGTATTATATAGTTTTTGCATGATTCCATAACAAATTCCTTGGTAAATTCTCACTTTTATCAAAACCCTAGGTTTTACTCTAATCTCATGATTTCTACTAATTTAATGTGTTAATCTACCCAAAAATTCAAGTATTAAACTCAATTTATGGTAGGATTTACTTACCTTACAATTTCTAGGTTGAATCTCTCCTTGCAAGCTCTCCAAATCGTCCAAGATGAAGAAAAATGGTTCAAAAATGAGTAAGTCCCGTATTTTAAACAACCTCACTGCCTTCAGGTTTTTCGCACCTGCGGCTCGAGGACCGCACATGCGGTCTCGCATCTGCGAGAAAAATCTCGCACCTGCGGAAAATGGGAAGGGGCCAGTGGTCGCACCTGCGGAAGTGAGTCCGCACCTGCAGCTCCGCTTCTGCGGGAGATGGCCCGCACCTGCGGAACAGGACATCCCCTCTGAG
Organism: Nicotiana paniculata; assembly: GCA_005239505.1. NCBI lineage: Eukaryota > Viridiplantae > Streptophyta > Magnoliopsida > Solanales > Solanaceae > Nicotiana > Nicotiana paniculata. The sequence goes on along the minus strand of ML363128.1, from coordinate 4,372 downwards.
GCCGCACCTGCGAGACATTAACCGCACCTGCGGTTGGTCCTTCACAGATGCGGTCGCACCAGATCTGGTGCACCAGCAGTTCTTCTAAGACAGGTTTTTGCCTCGAGCAATGTTTGAATGGCTTCATAATATGGACTCGCTCGAGCCTTCGGAACGTCCGAAACAACGATAAATCTAAAAATCAAACCCCAAAAGCTATTGGATCCAACTTAAGAACTTTAAGTTCTTGCATTCGTCTTCAACACGCCGAACCTACCTATACTACTCAGAATGAAACCAAATTTTGTGAGCAAGCCATAAATGACATAACGGAACTATTCCCGGTCTCGGAATTTCATTCGGACCTCGATAACATAGAATCACGTTCTAAACCTCAATTTTTGAACTTAAGGAATCATATTTCACTATTTTGCGCGAAAATGCTCCCGGGTCATCCAAAACCCATTTCGAACATACGCCCAAGTCCGAAATTATCATACGAACCCACCGGAACCTTAAAATCTCGATTTCGAGGTCGTTTGCTAAAAATGTTGACCGAAGTCAAACTTGGCCTTTAAGGCCAACCTAAAGGAAGTAAGTATTCCTACACCACCCCAAACTCCTCCAAACCTCGAACCACCCATCCCCGCAAGTCATAAATTATCAAAAGTACTACGGGAAGTTTCATTTAGGGGCAGGGGTCCTAGAACACAAAACGACCGATCGGGTCATTACACTTGTGGTTGGATTTTGATGTATTTGGTATGTATGGATTTGTGAGAGTGTAAGGATTCTAGTTTTGTGATTTTTATCGGAATCCAGTCGGGGGCCCGGGGTCGGGTTTGGCCAATTTTGGGATTTTTTATGTAAATTGGATATTTTTGAGTGGGCTTCGTCCCTTTAGCATATTTTGATGATATGAATCTGTTTTGAATAGATTCGTAGCATGTTGAGTCCGAATCGAGGGGAAAAGGCATCGCGGTGTAGTTTTTCATCCAGTTTGAGGTAAGTAACGATTGTAAATCTAGACCTGAGGGTATGAAACCCCGGTATTTAGTATTAATTTGATAAATGAGGTGACAAACATGCTAGGGACGGGCGTGTGGGTGTGCACCGGTAGGGATTGTGACTTGGTCCGTCCCGTAGTGACTATTAAGTCGCGTATTTGATTCGAAATCATATGATATTTCACATTTTAGAGACTTATACTATATCTTGGGTTGTATGCCATGTTGGGGCCTTGTGCCGACCTGTTTTGGACCCACATGGGTGTTTTTACTACTATTCTCACACTGTTTTTGATAGAAAATATAATCTCAGTCATAATTTATAATTGTTTATTGTTTATTCATGTTTATCACCCTGTTTTCAAACAAATGAAAGATATTTTGGGCTGAGTCCCCGTGGTTTGTGGTGAGTTGCCCGAGTGGCTTGTGAGGGTGATCATTGAGAGAGGCCGAGAGCTGGATTGTGAGGATAGTGATGGATCGGGTTGCACGCCACATCGTTTTATACACACACACACACACACACACACACACACACACACACACACACACATATATATATATATATATATATTGGATCAAGTTGCACGCCGCAGCGAGATATATATTGGATCGGGATGCACGGCGCAACGAGATATATATTGGATCGGGATGCACGCCGCAGCAAGATATATATTGGATCGGGCTTCACGCCGCAGTGAGATATATATTGGATCGGGCTGCACGCCGAAACGGTATATATATTGGATCAGGATGCACGCCGCAGCGATATAGCCCTTGGGCTGAAGGAGCCCCTCCGGAGTCTGTACACCCCCAGTGAGTGCAGTCGACTATNCACACACACACACACACACACACACATATATATATATATATATATATATATATATATATATATATATATGTGTGTGTGTGTGTGTGTGTGTGTGTGTGTGTGTGTGTGTGTGTGGATCGGGTTGCACGCCAGCGGTTATTATATGGCACCTATTGAGCGTGAGTGTTGAGTGTGAGTGTTGATTGACGAGAGATGAGTCACAAGTGACTGAGAGGCTTTATATTGTGAGTGACATTGTGCCCGAGGGGCTTATTTTCTATGAAACTACTGTTTTCACTCTTCTTTACATTTTTGCCTCTAAACGATAAATGTTGAACCAATGTTTTATATGAAATTTGGAAAGGGAAAACTGGAGTTTTATGAAACTTCCGGGATGTAGATCCCTAACTTGATTTATTGTTTTCCACTGATGTTTATTATATGAATTTTCATGATTATAAAAGCTCGTCACTGCACTCAAGTCCTTATTTATATTTTTTATTACTGAGTTGGTGTACTCACATTACTCCCTGCACCTTGTGTGCAGATCCAGGTGCCCGGACCGAGTGAGATTCGATTCTTCATCAGTGGAGCAGTTGTCGGAGATTGTGAGGTAGCTGCACAACGTTCTGTCACAACCCAAATTCCCTCCGTTGGGTATCATGATGGCACCTAGTCTTAGGGACTAGGTAAGACTAGCAGTTACCGAATAACAACAATAAATAAAGGAAAACTAACAGTCTTGATATAGAATCTCAACAGAATGTACAAACTTTCCCAAAATAGGTAGTACAAGTCATAAGCTCTACGAATCTTCTACAACTTCTAAGTACAAATGTTTGGAAATAGATACAACATTGTATGAATAATAAATGCAAAGAAGGTGACTCTGACGCCTGCGAACGCAGCAGCAAGTTATCTTGAGTCTCCTCGGCAACCATCCACACAGCTACTACAATATATACATGGATCTGCACACATAAATGTGCAGAAGTGTAGTATGAGCATGCCACAGCGGTGCCCAGTAAGTATCAAGACTAACCTCGGTGGAGTAGTGACGAGGACTAGTCAAGACACCACTGGTCTACAAGATAAATAAAATGAATGTAGAAATGACCGAACGTTACATCTATCTAAGACTTCACGGAATAATTTACAACAATGCTAATATAATGCGGAAGGCAATTACAGAAATCAATCACGAAACAGCACAAAATTACCTAAAAAGATGGACAACAAAACAAACTAAACCGAAAGGAAACAAAATACAATAGAGAACACCAATAAGTCAACTCTACATCGGTTTGTACACATTGGGCCTTAGCCACTAAAATCCATATACTGGTGGAAATCTTTAAACAACAGTTCATATAAAAACTTCTGCAAATAAAAATCATTTTAGTATGGAAGAGTTTCCTTTGAAAACATATTTTCTCCAAAAGTAGATATAAGTATATTTAATAGAGAGAATTACGTAAAACATAGGTTCTTTCAAAAATCGAAACTTCTCAAAGATGCTTTCCCAATAAATGACTTCCAAATCTCATTTTAGGCAAGACTAGTGCTTTTCAAATATACCTTCGATGTAAAAGTCATTCAAGTATAATCATTTCAAACCATTGCTTTTTCAATAGCACTTTTCAATATAATCCCTTGATCAAAATCTCCTCACGATTTATCCACCGGAACTCAGTCCGTAAATCAGAAATTACCATGTCGTATATGAGAAATATCAAATCTTGCCACTAAATGCAGTAACAGATCAGTAGGAATATCCAAATTTAGAACAACGAAATAAAATGCAAAGACAAGTGCACGGCATCATCCTTCGTGCTTTTACTCGCATCCTCACCAAAACAAGTGCACGGCATCACCCTTCATGCTTTACTCTCATTCTCACCAAAACAAGTGCACGGCATCACCCTTCGTGCTTTACTCTCATTCTCACCAAAACAAGTGCACGGCATTATCCTCCGTGCTTCAATATCATAACATGGTACGGCATCACCCTTCGTGCTTTATTACTCTCATCCTCACAATACACGGCATCATCCTTCGTGCTTTACACTCTTCCTCACCCAAACAATATCAAGAACAACAGTTTGGCAAGGAAAAACCAATAACATGACCCATAAATCGCCACATCCCGGCAAGGGAGTCAACAATACAAACAATATCATTAACAACATAACCAGTAATAAAAACCACAACATCCCGGCAAGGGGGTCAACAATACAAACAATATCATTAACAACATAAACAGTAATAGGAACCATCATATTCCGGCAAGGGAGTCAACAATACAAACCACAGCATAGACAGTAACAGAAACAATAACATCCCGGCAAGGGAAACAGCTATAACCAAACTCACCAACAGTTAACTTCACGGAATAACACTCAGCCTAAACAAAAGGCCCAATAATAGGCAACATCAAGGAAATATCAATAACATAAATGTCTAACAATTATACCTAAGAGGCACTTAAGGGAATAGTCATACAAATCAAAATGTAAGACTCGCGGGCATGCTTGACTCCAACGAATAGATGTTCCAACTACGGCTAGTCAAC